>JANEHU010002938.1:0-69510 GCA_027563435.1 Nasonovia ribisnigri | reverse complement strand
GATATTATATTATGATGAAATAGATTAATTATATAGGTACATACTATTTGATGGAGACGATCGTTGATTGTATGGAGATTTTTTTTCTATTATGAAACAAAGTAGGCATATAAACTATTACTATATAAAAATGGCAAATTCAGAACAAAACTTAAATTACCTACCAGTCAATAATGATAACTTCTCATTTGAAAGTTTTAAAGGAGAATTTGTCCCTGAATTTGAACTTGTATTGCTCATTATTATAGTTTCTTTTTCTGAATGAATATTAGACAAAGGAATCTTTACTGCTGTAAGATATAATAGTTTTTAGAATCAAATTGATTAGTTTTAAGTACTATTAGGTAATAGCTATTACAGATATAAAAATAAATATTTTATTGAGCAACTAGGTATAGGTATTTACTTAATATTAGGTTCTCACCTGCTGTATCAATAATGGAGTTCTTTAAGGGAGACCATCCATTGGGTCGACTTTCAATACTATTCAATGTTTTGTTTTGTATTAGGTGGTTTTTTTTTTGAAGTTGAGGTTCTGAGTCGTCTAACAAAGTATTAAATTGGTATTAATTATTTTTAATTGATTTACAATGATTTACACAAAAGTGGATACTTAATTCAACGTAATAACATTTAATAATAACAAATAAATCATTTACCTGAATGATAACATGGAAGGGAATTTTTGTGCATATCATCAGATTTTTCACTGTCTAAAAACAAAATAGGTATTTGATAAAATGATGATGGAATTATAAATTAATGTCAATAAATAAAAATGAAATACCTACATATAAGGTATAAGGTAATACCTCAATAATTGAATTGTTTGCATACCGATACCTTATAGAATATAATGTTTTACTTAACAATTATTGTTATACCTAACATTTAAATCTGAAAATTTTTTGCATCTATATGTAATCTAAATATTATGTTATTAAAACATACCAGATTCCGAGCTTGAATGAGTTTTATACTGTCTTTTTTTAATTTTTCTTTTATTTTTTAACTTATCATCTTCCATTGAAGAAAGATCAGATTTACATTTCGCAACATTACATTTTTTTTGGGCCATTTGAAAATTGTCTAGAAACATTTAAAATTGTATTAAATAAATAGGTACATAATACATCACACAAGGAAATGACTTAAGTATATAATATAGGTATAAGGCTTGAGCAGTTCAGCTTTGGTGATGAATAAGCCCTCCCCAATATATACTAAGATACTAAATATTATAAAACATACCCATCATTTATTTCGACTGAACTGCGCTTAGATCATATTATACACAATGCACTTGATAGGAATGGACCAGAATTTATTTTATTTAATAAGGTATACCCAATAATAATAACAAAAATAAACTTTAATTACGTACATAATGTAAATAAGGTTATTTTATTCCCCTTAAGGTATGCCGAAGGGAGTTTCACCACTACATATTATGCTCAAAAGTTGCTGAGTAGGTACAGGTACTACAATATAACCGTCATAATAATACTGGAGGTATGAGTCTCCCATCCCACACTGGCTATCTAATTTCGATCTTTTAACACACACATAGGTAATAGAGACTTTGGGGCTAACTGCAATGCTTCATACAGCCATGTATCACTCTATATTAGTTTTATCAAGATTATATAGGTAGGTACCTATATTAAATAATAAATAATATAACTAATGTATTCGTTTATTAAAAAAGTTATTGTCAACTTGTAAATTATTCTGGATTGTTATTGAGATTAGAGGGCTGAGGGGCAAAGCTCACCACATCAGTTTTTCATTAATAAAATAAAGAGTTTGGGTCAGTTGAAATTACCGATAGGGATAATATTATACCTATATATTTGAAGTATCTACCTATCACACAAAATAGTTAAACAGCAAATAGTAAATAGTTTGCCATAATGCTTACCGATATTACTAGCCAAACATCGTGCTTCGTAAAAAGAGAAATCTTGCTTATTTGGTCGTTTTTTAAGAACAATAGCTTTTTTAATGTCTTTAATATTCGAAGTTTTCGGCCACGCACAATTTCCCTCTTTACGAAACCATGGCCCAGGAACAACTTCCACAGTATCGTCCAACGTGAAATGCACCACACACCAGACCATTTTATACAGGTATCGTCGGGCTTTATGTAGGTATACAACGGTGTATAACAAAGGGTAGGTAGGTACACAAAATTGAAAGACGTTTTCAGACAAAAATACACAATAGTCTCAATAGAAATATAACACTAACGGACACGCTCGAAAACGACGCGCAATGCAAACAGTTTGCAAGCTAATTGACATTCGACAACGATTGAACGATCAAAGAGACGAGTTAGGTTATGTGAAATGTGAATAATCTAAGACCGTGATATCGACTATCGAGAATTAGAAATAATAATACGGATTACGTAATAATATTATGGATGTTATCGCTATCTAACAAGTCACAATAATAGCATGATAGAAATAACTAATGACCGTTCATCTTGGGGAAACTTGTATGCGGGTATCGGCTGCCGCCCGCCGGGTACCTATTTATATACATTGTGTACCTACTGTATATTATATTATATAGATGTATAATGTGTATTTATGTCGAATAATTATAATACTCATAAAAAGTATATTTCGGATTTTCGTTATGATAATACTAAGTTACTAATGTTACTATACTACCTATATTAGCCATTAGGTACGATATAAGTATGTGTATAATCTCTAGAAATTCGCCATGCTAAACCGATGTGAAAAAAAAAACGCTTATAATTAATAATACTTGGTTATTGCGACAAGTTTAAGAAAAAAATAAACTGTAGTAGGTAGGCTCGAATGATGTTAACAGACTAGGCTGCTGAGATCCGACTCAGTTGATGGAAGTAGACTGGCTGTCGGCTTGCCGTATTGAAATTGGGTATTTGGGTCCTACTTATATGGTTGAGTCAACCGTTTTTTAGTACTTGTTCAATATCGGATAGATAGTTGTTAAACGGTACAATGAATCTACAACTTATAAATTGAAATCTGACGTAAATAAAAATAGTTCAAATAATTCGTTCACATTTAAAAATAGTCATACCAATGGGCCATTAGTTGAAGCACTCATCCCATTCTCAGGTATTCAATATAAAACAATAATTTTTAATAACTTTGAAATAAAAATAAATCATGAAAGTGATTCATTTATACAAACAGTTGATGGTAATATTGTTAAAGTAATAAATATATGTAAAATAAAGAACGAAATATTTATCTTGGGGTATAGTTTTCTGAGTAGGTTACCTTTTTATAATAAACCTATCGACAGTACAAAACTAGGTATCTCATTAGTTGATAATTTGGCCAATGTTTTAAATAGATGGCCGATTGAAAATATTAATAATAAATGTATGATTTTAAAAATAAATAATAAAATAATAGCATTTTCACTAATTCACACAATAAAATTATAAACCATCATTAATATTATTTCTTTGAATTTATTTGGTAGTAATGCCTACTATAATAGGTAGTATATAAACTTACCTATTTAATATTTATATGTATAATTTTATTTATTTCAAACATTATGTATTATTAATTAAGATGATGTTTATTCTGTTTATTGGTATTATTATTATTAATTAACATTATGTTTATTGATATTATTATTAATATTATTATGTTTACTTACTCGTCTCATTATAATCAAGTTGAATAAATGGAATTTGTTCTTTCCGTCAATGTTTTAACTTAAGTAACTACCTATATGTATTTCAAATGTATACATAAATAATGTTTTTATTATATACTATATAGGTATGCTTATGTATTATTATTTATTAATAATAATTGTATTATATTATTATACTGATCTTATTTTGTACCTTAATATGTATTTTGTATTATACCTTTTTAATTAATTTAAATAGTAATATTGATATACAATAAATCGTAGTATGGGTATGGAATTTCTATATAAACAATAACATAAAATAAATAATTGAATCAACTTACCTTTGCAGATATCGCCATGTTATTCTTATATACTCGATCAACAATATAATAAAGATACATTTAGATTTAGATAACATACATGCATCTATTCTAAATCATAATATGTATAGACATTTCTTAGTATATCATAATACTATAATATATCAGCGGCGTCTTCCATGTTAATCGTCTTTCGGATGAAATAAAACATTATAATGATAAATAATCGTAAACAAAATCCAAATACATTACACTGTTGAAATCACGAAAGCGTAGGGTCGTTGAGTCTATACCGAAACTCAATATAACCGCAAGTCTCTAAATAAAATATGCTTTAAACAGTTTAAACAAAGCAGTTCGCTTAAAATCAGACAAATTATTATAGCTAATACATTCATGTACCTAGTACCTACCATAATTATAATTGTCCTTGCCTGGGCAACTGTATATTATTATATTACATATATATATTCTGTTTTATATTATAATACCTATATTATAATACATGTCGGAGGGGTGAAGTATCATCAATATTAAATTTAAATAATTTAGCTTATTATAATATTTTTAAATAATGAATAATTTTAAATTATCTTTAATCTGCTTTATGATACAAGTATATTTTCTATTAATAGATTATTTTATATATATTTTCCGACATAACAGTATTTTCAAACATTAGAATATGTTTCGTAAATATTTATGTTTTAATACTATTTTTAACTATTAACTATAATATATAATAGATATTTAGAGCTTAATATCGATGAAGTACTTATAAAACGATATTTTATAAGTGTTAATATACTAACCGAATCTTAATATTAACATTTCAACTATGCGATAGTCTTAAATAAAGATTGTACAATAAAGATTAATTTTTAAACCATAAATTATGGTTAATTTAATATTAAAATATGTATCTAATTTATGTATATATAAAATAATGTTAGTCCAAGTTAAACTAAACGTTTACTTTTGAATATTAATAGTTTAATTCAAAACAAGTGTTTATATAAGTTTAAACACTAATAATTGTTATGGATTATGGCACGTCTATAAAGACACTTCATGTATACTGTGTGATTACTATGGTACTACATGTTTCGGTCAAATGGCCCTAAATTTGATTCTTATATTTTTTTTACTGAATGAACAACAATTATTACTCTTATTTTTTGAAAATGTAATAATAATCTGACCTAACCTAACTATTTTTCAGCGCATGCGATTATATATAATCTCTCAATTTGAGATCAAATTTGAATTAGATTCATCATTTGTTTATAACAACTTTCTCTTATAAAGATTTTATATCTTTAAAAATGTAAAATTGAGAGTGAGTTAAAGATTCGATTTATGCACGTATTTATGTATTTAACTCTACCAACAAATTCATAAATTTGTATATAATTTTATATGATTTGTTGAAACTTTAATTTACTATCGATCTGCCAACTTCATGAAAGATGAAATAATTATGTCTGTTGTGAAAAAAATTAATGTTATTCAAATTTTAACTCAAAAAAAGGTTTGAGGTTCGAAAAAAGAAATATTTTTGCTGTACGGTGGCAAAAATAAAAAAGATAACAGTTTGGTTTTTTAAAAATAGTTGTAAAATTAAATCCTTTATACAGTAAAAAAAAAAACCAAATTAAATCTAACACTCAATAAGTGTATCATAGATTTTCTTGAAATAACAATAACTTACGAGTTAAACACGTCTGTATTGCAACATTTTGTATATTGTACATTTTTGAATCAATTAAATCCAGCAATTGGAATATTTGTTTTACGGTGAAATTAGTTTTTTGATTAGAGATTAGACTATAAGAGGATTGGCTATATGGCAATTGATGAACTGATAGGTGTTTTTTTGTTATGCACCTTAGACATATACATTGAGATAATTAAATTATTTATGTAATGTTTCATTATAAATTTGTTCAATATAAATTAGCAATACACATTCACAATACCATATTATTGTGTTAATTATTATATCCAGTGTTAAAAATTTATGTACGTGGGTATAATCAGTATTTTAACAACATTTTAAATATATTCAACTTATGGATGATACTCTAAAATCAAAAAAATATCTCCGATATTGTTAAATGGCTATTTGTAGACAGTAAGACATAAATAAACATTTATTTGTTTTCATAATTTACTTTCATTACATTCTCTCCCATTCATAGTTCATAAAATATATATTGTATTGTTTTAATTTAAAGAAAAAATTGTATTAATTTGCTGTACTTGAGACCTCACTAGCGTTTATTCGAATACAATTAAAATAAAATAAATCTTTAATATGGTTTGTTCTGAAGGTTAATTACTATTTAATTTTTAACGTATGTAAATACATTAATCCTACTTATATATATACATATATTTAATAATTACTAATAATTGTTTACCATATTATAATATTATATTCCGTATTTTCATTATTTATATATCTATGCCTGTTCTCCGTCTCACGTCTGGGTATTTTCGTATAGCTGTTTTAATATTGACAAATTAAATATTGAATAATTCAACTGCACAGTCGGTTGGACGCCAGTGACAGATGCTGTGACATTTAATGTAACAGTGCCAGTTTTTAATATCCGACCGTTCATTTCGATATGGCGCCTACAACAGCGGATGGATTTTGTATTTACGGGAAAAAGTTTTCTTTATATACTTCTCCTTCTCAGTGTTACATCTTATTTTCGTTTTCAGTTGTGCGAAATAATAATAATAAAAATATATCTATATCATAATACCTCTATATATTTTATAATATTTTCACCAAATTAGAAAAGTTTTGTAGGGACAAAAATAAGGAAAACACGTGCATTGCAAACGTCGTGCATCGTTAAACGTTTTATTTCAGTGTATTCACAAACCCCTTTGGAGCTGAGCGCTGCCTTGTTTATGATATCACAATCTCTTAGAAGTTCCATCGATATAGTGCTGATACATTAAATATTTATACATGCCTAAGTATAATGTATATAGTATATTGTAGGCATAGAAATATATATATATATAGGTATAGTGAGAATATTATTATTATTAATGTTATATAAATTAAGTGGCATTTTCTACATTTCTATGTTATATTACATGATTATACATTTTGACTGAAGTTTAGTTTTATAAGTGGTAGGTATATTAATTTAAAATATTTAAGATAATAGTTATTTAATATAAAATTTAACTGTTACATTACGCATATATAGGTATAGAAAATACTAAAGTCTTAATCTTAAATAGATACTATAATTTGCTGAACTACAATAAAAGTGCGGTATTATCATAAGCATAGGTAGGTATTTGCATAATTTTATGGTTGATTCTTTTTATCTTATTGTCATAATTTTAAAATTGAAAGAAGAGAAAAATTTAATTGTATTTAATTTGGGTAAATTATTTTTATGTATGTTATTAAATCTATAAAAATATTTATTTTTTTGTTAGTTTTAATATGATATAAATATTTCTTAATTTTGCTAAAATTATACTGCCTATACAATCTAATAATAAATCAAAAATATCTTATATGTATAGTATAATAGTGTAAATTTTTCTTTAACTATTTTTTACTACCTACGGGTTAATTGTTAACGCGCACCGCGTTATGTGCAGCTATTTTATATACATTATACATATACTTGTTAGTTCGTTAACTTATTTTATTATTTTTTCAATTAACTGCGTGTTTAATATTTTAAATAAGGTAGATATTTTTTGTAATTAATTATTTTTTTTTAGTAAATTACTTGCAAAAATTTAATTTGATTTCCACCGATGTTTACATGACAATACACTTACCTACTGAATTGGCGCAGTATTAAATTAAAAAATAAATAAAATATTACGTTAGAAACGCTATAGCGTTATAACGTTATAGCGGCGTTTAAGTTAGCAATTTTAATTAAATGCTTATCATTAAAAATATAAAACACATACAAATATAATATGTATACTTATTATTTATAATAGAGATTGAAATTTGGGAAAAATAAATATAATTTTATCTCTGTTCCTATATATATATTTACTAGTTAATTATAATATAATAATATTATATACTGTATAATATGTATAATAGGGGGAAAAGGGGGAAAGAGGGGAAAAAGTTTTTCTTTAATTTCGTTATCTCTGGCACAAAAACTTTATTGGCAATATATTTATTCCAGTTAAGAGGGTAAAAAAATGGGGAGGAAATAATCATTAATACCCCTCTTGGACGATAAGATATTCAGAACTTTTTGGCTGTGGGCCTAAACAATTTTTATCCCGTTAATTTTTGTCCCTGTTTCTGAAATAAAGATGGTATCGATCACAGGGCGGTAGTTTTATAAAAACAGAACAATTCTGTATTTGATGATTATATTATATTGGCTGGCTATAATTCTTTATAATTTTATAGTAGCAGCACCTATATTAGGTAGTACTAACTACATTGCATACAAACAGTCTTAATTTAAAGAGAAGCCGTACAATAAATCTCTAGAAGTCTAGAAATTCGGTAGGTATTAACATTTTTATTTTCAAACCTACCTACAATTATTATTATGTATAATTTATATTATATACCTATTATCTATATATTGCTTAATATATTTACGTATATAACATATTATTATGGATGTATGTATATATGTATTTCATCTACATACCTACCTACAATGTTTATTTTATGTTTCCGTATTTATAAAATTGATATGTAAATATATAACTTTATTTTTTTTTAAATTTATACTCAATGTTGTTATTGAATTTTAGATTTTGAGCGGAGCAATGAATATATTGATTTTACAATGATGTGTGTTTTTTTTTTATTTTTTTATTATTATTATATTATTGTGTCTGTCATCACCTTTTAGGACATTAAAAATGCTTCGATTTTCTTCAATAGTACCTTTTCTGATAGGAAAGTGAATCTAGTTGGTACTTACTAATTTTGAATATGATTATATAACTTTTATGAACCATTTCAATTTTCAATTTTTTTAGTTTTTTTTTTATATAAATACTAATAAATTTTTATTTGGTGGGCCAAAAATAATGAAAATTTAATACAAGGCTCCTGATATATTGTTACAATAGCAATTGAAAAATATTAAAAATACATAGGCACACATTTTTTTTGTAAGCATTAGCAACCTAACCTAACTTTAGTTCGAATTTTGACAAAATCTGGACAATCATCAATCATTGTAATTAAACAATTATAAAATGTTCAGTTTTTATAACTAAGGATTGAAAATTTAAAACAAAGATTCTAATAAATAGTACATGCTGTAAACAAAAAATCTATGTATTAAAAGTATATATTATAATATTTTTCCAGCATCACTGATAATTTTAGGTTAATAATTAAATAATATGAATAATATTAATTCAACTTAGCAGCTACCGTAAAATAACAATATCAATATAATTTAAAATACCCTAGACTGACATATCGTCTCCGCTCAGAATCGTTTTTCGTATACAATGATATTATATCATTGAATTCAAATTTAATACCATCCATTATACAATGATCTACTTGTAACCTACTGTACAGCAGAGTGACATCCACTTGACCCCCATTTTTACATTTTACTTTATTGGTAAGTGATAATTATGGAAAATTGAGTTTCGGCAGTGCCTTATTCTTAACGCCACTTTACCTGCATTAAGCGGCATAAAATATTTTAAGGTATTAAGGTATTTTAAGGTAAAAACACTTTTAGTATAAGCATCCCAAATATCAATTACCATGTAGGTTTGATAGTGGATGGCTCTATCATGACTTTGTAACAGTAACTTTCATTTTGTCTTTCTTCACAGTAAAAGTCTCTTTAAAATCTATCATGCATGATATTAGCTGTTACCGTTATTGATTTATTGCCCTTATTTATACGGTTATAATAAAAAACAAAATGTGAAATATGAATTACCCATAAACCTATAATGAAACTATTTTTTTTCTATGGATATGAACAATATTTTATCTATATATATATAAATTAATGTTTGTCCGTCCGTCCATTATACATTCCTAAATGTCTGAACCGATGGCGATGAAACTTGGTACAGAGGTAGATTAGACCTTTGAAAAAAAGATAAAAATTTAAAAAAAGTATAAAATAGAGATACCTAAACAGGGATTTTAAGATTTACGATAGAAATTTTGTTAAACCGTTGATATAATTGGTTTTTATTTGTTAACCACGGTTTTGTAGCCATGTGATAAGCCTGTTGACACAGTTACTCTACTATACATCTTAGTACAGAATATCTCAAGATCGAACCACGGTTTTGGCGAATCAATTTTTTGCATTGTTTTTTTCTTATTTTTCTTCTTTATTTACCTACATATACGAATTTTTTGTTTTTTTTATTCATCGGATTTTAGTACGGTAGGTCAGGTTAGGTTAGTATTTTGTATTAATTGATTGTATCAATCCGCCGTTAGTTGAATTTAGTAAAAATGACAAACTTGGTATAACTTTGATACTTTAGTTATACACTTACTTACAAACCACACGGTGTTCGCGATTTACAACAGGTGGATTGCCTACTTCGTAATATACTACTCGCATAATCACAAGCGAATCTCACGGACCTCGCCGGTATACATTAAAATATAATATCATTTACACTTAAAAAGACATTGCTTCTACAGCGTGTTACTCCCAAAAGGAGTTGAACTATCACAATTTTTTTTCAGGCCAATCTGGGTAATTCAGCTAGTAAATTATATTTTGAAACTTTTTCTAAAAAAACATTATTTTATTTGTATTTTAGTTATTTTACTGATTCTTTTCTTTTAGAATTTAGAATTTCTGACCTCGTCCATATTTTGTTTGTTATTTGTTTGAACGTTTCCAGAATTTATTCAACGTTTTTACAGGTATATTCAATATATTGTATGGAGATGTTTTAAAAATCGTTCCCATGCCTCGTGGAGTCCAAAGTTGTATACTGTGTTTTCTTTATTCCGTCATTTAAAATGCTATTGTATAATTTTTTTTGTTGGGTTCTAGAATACTTCAGTTATTTTTATATTCTACAGGACTTCATAAAAATGGCAATGAATCGGACCCCCCACATTCCCCATTGAATGAACTCCCACCAAGAGTGTTTATTTTAATATCATATTCTATTGGAAAATGTTTGTTAGTGCTCGAATTTTTCTTTTAGAAGATTCAGCGTACTGGCAAAAAATCTAACTAAGGCGAAGAACCTATTTAGTATATACAATGTGATTAGTAAAGATATTCATGACCCAAAAAAGTACGAAAAAAAATGTTAAATTACCTAGAAACTGTAAAAATTACAATATAAAATTACCTAAACGTTTTCATAGATATTACAGTAACTTGATGAAATACTTATTGAAAAATTATAGTATGTGTACAATAATAAACAATTAGTAATTATACAATAATTATAATTTACAAAATCAAAAATAAATATATTGAAATTATTAATATAATGTTTGATTTGCGTATACATTTACGTAGGTATCTACATAAGTATGTGTAGTATGACACAATATGAGTCCCTTTACGCAGTAAATCTAATCATAACAAAAACTCCAGTAATGATACAATTTTTTTTTAAATCTAAAATGTATTATAAAAATGACCTATGGTTTACAAACATTTTATATTATATGAATCTATATAAAAAAAATGACTTTAAAAAATAAATAAATGCATTTATATCTAAAAGTTCAAAAAAATGCAAAATTGTATTTATATACTTTAAATTAGGGAGGTATGGAACCACTATTTTTAGTTAAGAGAGCATTGTATAAGGATTGAGAAAAAAAATTTATAAGTGATCAACATTCTAGTGATAATCTATTTTATCACTAAAAATACTTACCTAACTGTCTCTGTATATTTATTTATTTTTATTTATTCCATGCTGTTTTTAAAAATATTTATTTTTATTCTCTTTACATACACACATTTAAAAAAATGACGACAAATAAATCTAGCGAGAAAATTATGGTTCAGTGATAAAAAAAGATCATCCTGTAAGCTTATAATATTATATAATACAATATAATAATATGATATGGGAACTCGTGAGTCAATCCTTAAGAAATCATCCTGGGTAGAAACCATTTTTTGTTATACCTATATTATAATTTTGTTTAATATTATAATGAATATGTAAAGCGGCATTAAATTAACGAACGTTATGTTACTTCGTGTTCCACGTCACTGTGCAGTATCCACGCGTAATCTATTTTAATTAATCTACATTTGTAACACGACGTTTGGGACTCTGTAAAACAAAGTTTTCGCGGTCACACGTACCTAAGGTACCTCGACGCCGTGGTGGTACCTATTCTAACTTTATTCAAATATACCTGAGATAAAAATTAAATATAAATGTTAACTCGACGTATATATATTATATGTATTATGTTTTATGTTCAAGTAATATACTATGTATACGATTATATTGCGTTCATAATATATATGTAAAAATAGCTTCATAATAATATTTATTATATATTATTTTATATTATAATATTATTTTTTCATCGTTTTGATGTATATTTTATGATCCGATCGAACGTTTTTAACATTATGAAAACCGTGTTTACCTAAAATGTACTTAATTTTAAATTTAACTGATAAAATATATTATAGTAAGATATGAATCGATTGGTAAATAATAATCATTTATTAAAACTGCATTATATTTTCACGTAATTAATATTTTTTTGATTCTACTAAATTCCCATAATGCACTATCATAGTGTCATTGTGAATGCAATTATATACATTATTGACATCTAATTTATGATGTGGTCATATTTTTATAATTGAGAAACATTCTTAGAGTGTAAATAATAATTTGTCATTTAAAAAAAAATTAGAAGGGTTGTAAGGTTAGGCAAAATATTATTTGTATACTCCTCTGACTATATAAATATATTAAAGTTATTTAGTATTTTTTCGATTGAGTAAATTCTACAATTATGACATAATGTAAATATCAAATTACGAACGTGTATTATAGTTATTATTACTTCAGAAAATTCAAACATTCTTACGCCGATTATTTATGATTGTGGAATAGTGTAGTACAAATGAATGGAGTATTCATGTAGTATACACTAACCATAAACTATATATTATGTTTTACTTTGTAATTAGTTATTAAAATTGTAATAATATATATAATTCAATAGGTGTAATATCGCTTCAATATATTATAATATGTAAGATTAAAAATAATAGTTAACATTTTGATTAAGTAATGTAAGAAGTTTAACTTAAGCAACCCACAGTTTGAAAAACAATATTGGAGTACATAAAGTTACAACCAAGAGGTAACCATTGAAATCCTCCTAAGATAAAGTAGAATGCTACTATATTTTTTTCTTCTGCAACGAAAATTGGTTAAATTCATAAATGTAGGTTATGTTTCTGAGTATAGTACAAAGGAAAACAATTTAGTAGCATGCTATTATAGATTGACTTTTAGTATAATAATTGTTGATTTGCGTTATTATGGTGATAAACAAAATCGGTTACAAAAAAAAGTTGTATCAAGCCCAAAAACCTATATATTATGTTTTAAAAATTACCCTTTCTACAATACATGTTTTATGTACACGATAATGCACTCGCTGTGTATATAGTACCTTCTTACTTAACCAAAATATTGTAAACGAAATAACGATGCGATATCTTCGAAAATGTATTAACAACGTTCACGTCTTCTACAAACGATCAAAAATTAAGAAAAAACAATCCGAAGAAAAACAATAGATATTATTACGCCATGTTCAATATTAGTGCTATGTTGTACTGTGGTAACCCGATCCTACGTGTGATTTATAGCTCGCCAGCCTGATGCAGACTGGCGGTACAGTAGGAGGTCATGGTTTTTCGTGATTTGTTACAGGAACAGCGCACAACGTCATCTAGTACAAATCGCCGACCATTATCAAGGCCTACACACACCCTACAGCCCACACCGTTCACGTTGATGTTGTTGTTATTATTATTATTATGCACGTACTATAATATTATACACATAACATAATATTTGTTAGATCGTTACTCGTTTTTAAAAACTGGCTCTAGAGTTCCAACATTTTTCTGACAAACAGACGACCGCGAATTATCGTTGGCGATTTGCGATTTTCGTTAAATTTTTGTATAATATAGTATATATATGTAATACTATTATTATATATACAGTCGAAACGCGTTATTGCCTAGCAGCTTTTTTTTCTGTTTACAAAATATATATTATTTACATGTATATTGTATAATATATAGTATTTTTTTAACGTCAGAGCTTATTTTCACTGAAGTGCCGACTCCGGTGGCACACCCCAGAGGATTGCAAAGTTTCACTAGAAAGTTTTTCCTTTTTTATTTTTGCTTTCCATAAATATTCGCGTAGCCTTATTTTTTTTAGTGTCCAATGGTAACGAAGTGCATTTATTATTACGATTATTTTCTTTCGGAAACATAATTCCCAGAAACCTTTAAACCCGTTTACAATCCCTGGGAACATAACGCGCATCGGCAACCTGACTGCATACATGTACTTTATACAGGCACTCAAGTATAATATCGACTTGCCACAAAATATTTTATATCATTTATATTCTACGGTGGTAGTTATTTGTGAGTGAAGCCATGTACCAAAACACGAATTTAGTAAAAGTACTTGTTTATTTTATTATATTAATTTTTTTGAAACAATAAACGGAATATTTGATGGCTATTAGTAGGTACCTATAGTTATCCCGAAGTTAAGCAATGTACCTATATTTTTTTAAAAAAAACAAATTATTTAATATACCTACCAATAATAATGCATGTGTAATGTGTATATTTAATTAAATAATTAACTGACTAAACTAATTTGTAATATATTTTAAGATGACTGAGGATTAGGTTAATAATAGTTAAAATAGCTCATATATTATTATTTTTATGTAGGTTATAAATATTATACTAAATATAAATATGTCTTATAGATATTACAATATACCTAATTGCAGGATGTAAAGCTTTTTAATCCACTGTTAATGAATATTGCATACATAAATTTCATAAATTATTATTTTTCAAAATATTATGCTTCCCTCCCCCACTACAAATGTTTAACGTATTAAGGGTATTAGCTTTTGGTTTTTAAAAGGAATATACTATTTTAATATATCAGATAGGTACTTTTTGAAGTTGAATTAAATTAAATAATGTGAGGTGTATTCAAACTTTTTATTACATTTCGAATTTTGTTTCTTTCGTTAACCAAATACACAAATATTACATTATATAATATTATACCTACCTAAAGTTATTCACTATAAATTAAATTACTCATAAAATCAACAATAATAATTTAAATTGGAGGCTATTGCAAGTGTATTATTTATATATATTAATATTGTTTATACATCTTGCTGCAGGACTTTTCAACGATCGTTGTGCACATCACGATGATAATATTTTAACTTAATTGTTTTCTTATATATAGTTATGTCTCGATTAAATATACTCATACGTTTGTTTGAATCATGTTTCCAATCCAAAAATATATCTATCGTATTTAAGAAAAAAAAATAATTTTCTAGTACTTACCTATCCTGATTAACGCTAGGTTAATAAAGGTACAATAAAGATTAATAGTAATGTATTCCAGAAATTAAAATTTAATTTTTATTGCCATTTGTGGTTTAGTCATGAGACGATGTATAATATATTAAACGACTTAGGTTGGTATGCAGTAAATCTGAAGATATTATGTACATAATTATCCATAGTATTATGAAAATTTAATATTTTAATTCACCTTCTATAAATAAATGATTATATGGATTTTATATTATTATTTGCACAATGCAATCTCTCTATATTACATACTTTGTGTAAGATAAACATAACATAATGTAACATATTATGCTTTATATTGTATAATAAAATCTATGTCACTACTCACTATCATCATTGATTATCGATACTAGTATTTACGAGTATTTATAATCAATGCTACCTATCATATATAATGTACTTTAATATTATGTATAAATGTATAATACTACCAGACAGACAGTAGAAATTGAGCGATGTACAGCGAATGAGACAATACCTATAGGTACTGATCTACGTTCGAATGTTTGGTAATGAACTAATAAATGTTAAAATTGTTTTATACAAGGATTTCATTAGTTATTTACCATTTATTGTACTTATACAAATTACAGCAATACGCTATATAGGTACATAATGGCTATAATTTAAAATGTAAAAAAATAAATATTGTTTAATACTTTAATATTAGGTACCTATATGTTAAAATAAAATAATTAAGTACACGTGATTAATACTATATTAAAAGATTTAAAAAAATTACAGTAAGTGGCGCACTGACTAATAAGTTAAAGATTGAAGACCTTTAAACTATACATCATTTCGGAATATAAATAATTTTTTTTTTCTGAATGACTGAATATTTATTGCCTTATAAAATATTATATATATAGACTTAAAAAAAAATCAATCTAGACTTGAGATCAACTGCGTACTAAATTATAATATTATACAATCTAGATATTTCATACACTTGTGTTTAAATTAAGGATTTAGAAAAGCCGTGTTTAAAAGACACAACTATTATTCATAATTACTCGTCTAATGAACTTCTTTCGTTCGTTTAATTAAATCTGTAAACGTAATTTGTATCCTTATTATTTGGAATTTCCGTTTAAGCGGTCAAAACTTTTTTCCCTAGAGTTAATCGTCCGGTATGAACAGCTTTTATTCCTTCTCACCCATCCGGCTCTTCCACTTTATTCTTTCTAAAACCGGATCTGAATTCCAAATTAGTTTTATAACTACTTACACTTTAACCTCTTCACTCCGATGAGTTCTGGGTATAACGTGGAACACGAAGCGTCACTGAAATACTAAGTTTCTGTTTACTTCCAATTCCTACATTTAATATAGATATAAATATAAATATATAATATAATATATAGAGGATGATTTACTAAGCATGCTCACCGCCATTTAAAAAAATCGTGGAAGTTTTCTAAAGTGTCGGGATTAACGAAAACAAATTTGGGAAAAAACGAGAATCTTTACGCAAAACCTGTAGGTACCAGCTATTTGACAAAAATGTTCTTTTGGTGTAACTCAAAAAATTATAACCGTTGATATTTGAAATTTCCACCCAATGTATATATTAGTAATATTAGTATTTGCTATACATGATATAATTTCAAAATATTTTGACTCTTTGTGAGTTATTTATAGACATTTGAAATTTTTAGTTTCCAGTTTTTTTTTATAAATATTGTCAATATCGATAAAAAACTCATGGCTTGAAAACTAATAGAATAAGTCCCTCATAATTTTTATAATAACAGTTTCTAAAAACAGAATTTCAATAAATACAGTTTTAATGGTAAAGATAATTCTTAAAAATAACTCTGTTGTATGTATTAGTAAATTATTAGTATATAAGAATAAATTCATAACATGAAGATGACCGTTCACTCGTATAATTAAATATGAAAGCGAGTTGGAACGACGAAACACATGCATAAAACGTATTATCTATGCATAGGTAATAATAATTTTTAATTAATATTATATACCTAATACATGAAGTAAGATTTACAATACTGTTAAATGATAACAGTATTATAAGTAGGTTAGCATATAGCCGCTACATATACTATTTAGTACTTTTTAAAACTACGGTTACTGTCAGTTGCAATTCAGCAATTATTATTTTTATGATGTTATGGCATAAAGTAGTAAGTGTGATTTATATAATAGGTAATGTAAAAATTAAAAACTAATCAAATTGTAGGTGATGATATTTTTTAAAACATTAGTATCTATACATTATAATAGTATAAGTATACATAAAAAGAAATATGAACAAATATTGTATCGATTTGTGGAACTCACATTTACACAAGACCACGGAAAATAAATTAAGAGACATTAAGCACTCTGTTTAACTCTGGCCGAAGTACACTGATATAAACAGAAAAAATGAGATAATTTTTAATCGACTTAGAATTGGTCACACGAAACTCACACACGGAAATCTTACGGTAAAGACAGATCCACCCCTATGCCCAAGATGCAATACAAACTTCTCCATCACATTTCATCATCCACTGCCCTAATTTCAACGAAGCTAGGAAAGATTTCAACATCTCAGACAACCTGTATGAAGCAATTGGTCCATTTTCAAACTTTCAAAACATCATTTTTACTTTCAAAAATTAAATTGTACAATAGCATATAACTTACTTATTGTAAAAATTAACACTTGTAAAGCTAATAACCCGTGTAGTTGATGCTTAACCAATAAT
Source organism: Nasonovia ribisnigri (assembly GCA_027563435.1). Lineage (NCBI taxonomy): Eukaryota > Metazoa > Arthropoda > Insecta > Hemiptera > Aphididae > Nasonovia > Nasonovia ribisnigri. The sequence goes on along the minus strand of JANEHU010002938.1, from coordinate 51,165 downwards.
AGGTACATTATTAAGCAAGTAAACAAATTATATTTTGTTTGACTAGATAGTATACTTATTTATAGTACTTTTACTAAAAAGTATACTACAATATTATGTTGTACTTAAAAAAATAGTTTTTACTAAAGGAACTACTTTATTATGACTAATTGTTGCTACATAATTATACGTTGTAACGCCTTATTTGGTTTTTGTTTAAGATCTAAGCTCTCTTTATAAATGTTGACCTTGGTAACTTAGCCAAAGTGATAACGGATGAATAATCCTTTTTCGAAATAGGTCCAAAACAGCTATCTGAGTTGGGCTGTAATTGAAAAAAAGTATTAGGTTCTGTGATGTACATTTTGGGTAATTACCTTAGATGTATACCTAAGAAACATAATGTAACCTAATACAGTAATACTTATTAAATATAAGGTAAATTATGTTTATTTTATTTAAAAAACACATCTAAGATTACAGACCATAATATAACTAGGTACCTACATGTGCCGCTATGTACCTCTATTATACTATTGCAGCGTTTCTCAACCTTTTTTCATTTGCGTACCCCTTGACCTCTCACCACTGCTTTACGTACCCCCAATGTCAATTTATCGTTTATTCACACATAACACAAATAAGATATTATGAAATAATAATTAGTTCAATAATGAAAAATTTGGAAATAATATTTATTAATTAATTTAATTAGCATGTGCCATACAATGTATGTATATACTATATATATAATATATATACATAAAAGTAATATAAACTTTACAATTAAATTTGTGATTATGTAAAAATGATTGACATTGTACTGAACAACATTACATAACCCGATTAGATAAAATCCAGTGTCCTGTGCCACATTATTAAATATTTCACAAATTACGAACCATTTAAAATACACCAATTTTATTTTTTTCGGACAATACGATTTTTTTTTCACGTACCCCCTCATACCTTCTTACGTACCCCAAGGGGTACGCGTACCACAGGTTGAGAAACGCTGTACTATTGCATAATATTACGTAATAAATATACTTATTATTGCACTTCCAAAATCGTAGTCATTCGACACGATATTATATTTATGTTTTGAAACTCGCTAGAGCTATTGCCACATCATGTCCCCAGCCAATACGAACTTGGGCGGTGCATAATTGGAAACGTACTTCGGTGGCTGATAACAATATTCGTTGTGTGTACGGTAGTAGTTAGTGTAGTTAACTTTTACTAATTTATGTATACAACCAGCCAGAGGTTAGATTTAGCGACTCGGCAGTAAATAGTGGTCGTAAGTATACTCTCTCACTCTCTCTCTTTCTTATATACTCTCACCCTCTGTCTCACACTGCATGACGTTTGTTAAGAATGAAACGAACTTTGGCCAACTCCCTTAATAATTCCACTCTCCTATGTTTGCACAGAGTGTTCTGTGAATATATATATATTTATATATATAGGTGGATAGGCCGCACCACGTTTGAATTCGATGTGCATGTAAAACGAACAAGCGAATAGCCTGGGTCGGTAAGAGGGTGAGTGGGTTGGCTTAGACTAAAACCCGCAAAAGGGCAGTAATGCATAATCCGAGATAGAAGTTTTACCCACGATCCGTTTTTAGAGAGCAGGTTTCCGCACAGTTTAACACGCAAATTCCATTATTAATTACCTACTGTTCCATCGTTCTCTTCACCGCACGTGTGGTTTTCATCCATTCTACACACACGTTCACTCGCGCCACTCCTTCCTCACCTCAGAGGTAACTAGCAGGTTTTTAACTAGCCAGTAGCCACCTAGCAACTTGTCAATTGCACCGGCTACTGCTGATAGTTAGGCAGCACGTTTTGCAGTTGATAACATTTCTTAGCTGCCTGATAGTCCAATGTGCTGTACAACACGTAAAGTTTCCACCGTGAAATTGTTTTTTTGCCATTTATCATCAAGCAACTTATACATGCAATAACTTATTTAAAAAATACAATATTCTTATAATTTAAATTTTCTCTTATAACATCAAGCATTATTTCTAATGCTAATGTAACAACTAATTAAGGACTAAATTATCAAATAGTATGGGCACATTGATGCAGGTATTAAAACATAAAATTATATAATACATTTTATACTATGCTGACCAGAAAAACGTTTTATTACCCTTCAATATATTTATTTTTTTGCTTCACCTAACAAAAACAAAAGGCAATGGGAGTAGATACCTACTAACTTATCCTAATAGTTACCTATGTGAACATGGCAGCGACATATAAATTATACCTATAAGAGATGGATGAAGTAGTGTAATAACAATATAATATGTAATTACATTTATATAATCATCAATACTGCTAAATAAAAATTATTCATTTATAATGGAATAGGTGATATAATTCGTGTTTTTTTTGCTCGCATTCGTCAAGACTCTAGAGCGTTATTGTCTTAATATTTCTCACGAGTACATTTAAATTACACATATCAATCTAGCTAATCATTGACGTATAATTTAGCCAAATAGCTCGAGGGAATGTTTGAACTTACACCAACGCTGTATATATTATAAACAGTAACTATAATATATGTACATGGTAGTGAATTGTTCTACCTACCTCTCTACTCGCCGTTGCACTGCACTACGTCACAACAGTGCGGACGACGTGTACAACACGCCCCGAGTTTTATTATTCAACCGAATCCAACGATGAATTTATTGGATATGCAATATACATGTATTACGACTCCCGTGGTCTCCTGTAGCGTCACTGCTAGCTGTTACCAGCAACGTCACGTGGTCGCCACTAATGGAAAACCACTTTGCTGGTGAACAGCCGCCGACGCCGGCGTGGAGACAGCTTCGTCGTAAAAGTAAAAAAAAAACATAGGCATATTATATACCTGTATATACTATTAATATACATTTAAGTGTAATATGTCGTATATGTCGTATATATAGTAAATATATAAATTCAAAATAGCAATAGGTATACTTACTATCTAGCATATCTATACGCGCATCTTATGTCTACTTGTTTATGAATATTTCATCTGGCAAACGATATTTTACATTCACCAAACGAAATCATTGCACCTTGGCTAAATAACTAAGTTATTTTACTATTAAAAACTACGTCCTTTGACGAATGTTTTTATTAGTCAGAATCTCCTCTACCATCATTATACCCAACTAACCTATTTAACCATTATGACGTTACCACTAAATTATATAGGAAATAGATAGGTATCTAGTATCTACTATACGAGTACAACAATGTATAACAGAAACAATTAACAGATGTTATTTTCTAACCTTATAATAAAGTTTGTTCAGTTCAATATTTAAAAACAACATTTTAATGTTTTTTATGTTACTCGTTCTATATATATGCACATTATAAGAACATAAAGTGATCCATTTAGGCATCTACAATACTCATTATTTCATGCAGTATTATTAGTATTAACTTTTTTCAATACATTGTTTTTACATAATATGATGAGTGGTACTACTGTAGTAAACCAACAAATTAACTAAAATGTCAAAAATATACCAAAAAATCCTTGAATAAAAATAAATAGATTAGAAAGGAAAAAATAGAATACAGTGTGCTTTATTTTACGTATTATGGATTTAATTTATTGCATTGTAAGTAGACTGAAAGAAAAAAAGGCAAATGACTACAAAATCTGAACTCTAACTATCACACATAAACGTCCATTAATCATAATTACTGAACAACTGTTTGAAACGTTATTATATCATGAATAAAAAAGTTTTTATGACATGCCATACTAAAATATGCATGCAAAATTAAATCACGGATTTGCGTTTTATTTTAACTTTTTTTTGAAGTGGGTGTGTGCATACCACGCTGTCTGTGTTAGATAACGAAAAAATAACGGGATTAATATATCTACCCTCGTGTGCTATACACTACATTTTGATTCAATCTATAATTTATAATACTTAATATTATTTAGTGTATGCTCTTGCATTATTGCCACATGGCCACGAATCACGATCTAATTACATATATATTAAGTTGACATGACTAATTATTTTATTATTATCCATTTACCCAAGAAATCTCACAATTTTATCATAATATATTAAAATACATATAATATATATTATAAATAAATGTTTAACTTGTTTATTCAGACGTATGTATGGGTGCCAGGGGAAACTTCCCAGCATTCGAATTCACACCAATTGAACTTTTGAAATTCTGTACATATTGCGTAAATGAAAATCAGAGAATGTATCAATATTTTATTAATACAATAAATATATAGTACCTATTATGAATATCCGTACAGCACTATAAACCTATAGGTTATTAGGTATATATAATTATTGATTTACGTACTTAGATTAAAAATGATATAAATTGTAAGTTTTGTATTGGTGACTAAAAATTAATAATTATACGAATGTTTAGGCAAGTCAACCAGATTAATACCGTAAAATCGTTTTTATTTTAGTTTACCTGACATACCTAATAATTTACGTACAAAAAAAATAAGTGCTTAATGGTCCATAAAATAATATAATATGCTGTGTAAATAATAATTTATATATTATTGCTTAAAATGTCTGACATTCAGACTAAAGAAGTAAAAAATGTTCTCCAGTATTTTTCTTTATACTCGACAGTTTTCTGGATAAAAATATACACAATTTGGGAAATTCGATCAGAGTTATTGTTAGTTATTGAATTTGACATTAAAAATATGAAAAAAATACTTATAAAAAATAATTATTATTGTTTTTGTTGTGGAAAAAATAAAAACAGTAATATAAAATAACACAATAACTTTTTATGTTATAACTTATAATAAACTAAATTAACTAAAACCTAGTATCTACCAGCCTACACACTTAATTTTTATAAATTTTACCACGATATCTAGAAATCTAATTACACTAAGTATTTAAAGGAAAAGAAACTTTTTTGAAACTCAATGTACGACTTTAATGTGTTAATGCTTTCACAAAAGCAAGATTAACTTTATGTGAAAATTTCCCAAATGACTCAATTCACTCAAAGAAAAATAAACACTAAAATTATTTTTTGGGATCATTAAATCTATGTATACAAATTAAACAAATACAAACATATATATATATGCAATATGTACGTATATTTTTCAATCTATAACAAATAATGTTTATAGACATTTTCAAATTATAATTATTCTGATCTAATACAGTGAAACTTCCATAAACAAAAAATCATGGGAACAAAAAAAATATTTTATATTGTATTTAAAAAAAAAAACATCAAATATTAGATATACTATTTATTAAACTTATTTCAAACGTATTTAATCAATTTTTAAATCTTAATTTAAAAGAAATAATCTGTGAGTTTCAAAGCGACAAATAATAACTTTTTAAATTTTTTTTTTGTACGTATAGAAAACTGACATAATATTTGATCGTTTACATCAACATTGGAACTGTGTTTGTTATTAACCGCCTTGCCTACTATTATCTTATTTTTATGGGATGCATTAAATTGTAGATAATTTAGAAAAATATTCAATATTTGATAATGACACTATGTACAAAAATAGATTTGTAATCAAATAGAATATTCGTTTTATCTTATACGAAAGCATCATATTCGTTATACAAGATAAATTTACGCATGATTAACAATGAAAGTCATGTGGCTCAAAAACATTTTGTTAAACAAAAAAAAATCGTTAAATGGAAGTTCTTCTTAGTGAAGTTTCACTGTATAATATTTAATTAACTATAAAATTAACTATAAAATCAATAAATAAATGTTATCCACGACCAGTTCTATCGCACTCTTGGTTCTGAAATTTGTTATAAAGGTAATGCTATACCTCGTAACCAATTAAAAAAGAAAGCATTTTATAGAGGAGCAGATACAGGGACTTGTTAGCTCTGGAAAAATGAATATGTTTTTGGTATGTAATTTCTATAGATTTTCCATTGATAACAGAAAATAAAACGGTCATTATAATTGGATATAATTTTAGAACTGTAATTTATATTTAGTTAAACTGCCTAAATAACTGTGTTAAAAATCTGTGTGGTTCATATTTAACAGAGTTTAAGAAGGGGTACATCCACGGGCTATATTTTGTCATGGAATATGCTGAGTAGATATTCTATATAGATACATCAATAGTGTAATAGTTCAACTTTAAAATAACTGTACGTATTTTTTTTTTTGGAAGATCTTACAATCTGTATTTCAGTCAGAATAAATAAATTGGATTAAAATACATTGTACGTAATAATAAAGAATAACATAAAGAATAACACATAATGAGGTAAAACTATCGGTTCCATTGATAGAGAACCCAAATTGTTTTTAAAAATAAATATAACTGTTAATTATTATAACTTGATTGTTTTTTATTATATTTCGTACCACTATAGTACTTTTCATCCAAAGCTAAATAAATCGAATTATGTTTATACTATAGCATCATATTATAATATGTACTAATATACTATATAGTATATACCAATATAATATTTACTTCTTTTGTTTTTAACTGACCAGTATTAAACTTTTAATACGACACTGATTATTATAAGTTTATAAATAATTTCGTTAAATAACGTTTACATGCTGCTTATATATCTACAATGATTATAATATTTATCATTGGTAAATTTCACCTGGCCAATTTAATGATACAATTATATGTATATATCAATCGTTCATAGGACAATTTATATTAATATATGTATTTTTTTACACTTACCTTTTAGAAACGAGTCACTGAAAATAATACTAAAATTTAGGAGGAAAATAATATATTTACTTTTCGTGTACGGTTAAATGATGTTAACAAGGCGAAAAATAAATTGGGTTTGGAGTTGAAACGCTCAAGTCATTATGGCGTAATTAGGGATGAGTTTACCGGGACTACGATTTTTTTCTCCTTCCGCCTGGCAAAAGATAAAAGTTTATTATAGTAGTGCACTGAAGATGAAAGAAGAGGCCATCAATCACTCCGGATGACGACGACCTAGGTTTTGACTCGACTGTGGTGATTTTTTAACACCCTTTCCCATCTTTTTTTCTCCGCTTGAAAAAGGATAATACTTGCATTGGAAATTCTTGAATGTATCGGTTTACTTTTCATTGTGATAAATCGAGATTGAAAATGATACAGAAAGGAGAATTGGATGTGATTTACCATCAACGGCCGCCTAGGAACTTTCCATTATTTCTTTTTAGAATGCGGTGGTCGACGAGACAATTTCGATAATTACGCTCTTGCTATTCTACAAAATAGTCTCATGGTGAAACAAAAATTGCATAACTTTCAAAATACTACGTGCAGCTACCATTTTTTTTTTATATTTCCACGCCGGCAGATATGTTAAGTAAAATGGGTTAGCAAAAAAAAAAGAAAAAAGAGAACAGAAAAAAATTTACTATGCGTTTTTGTTGACCATTATTTCAAATGGTGCTCGCCAGGAGAGCGAAACAAGTTCGAGAGAGATTTACAGAGGGAGTAAGAGAAGTATATGGGGCTCAATGACATCGTCGCCTTATTTATGTGAATCCGATTGGGCGTGGTAAAAATATTACCGTCAGTTTTTCCATCGTTTACGTGTGAACACATACAATAACATATACAATTACGTATATATATACACCAACACAATCATACATAGACATGATATACATTCGCTAACACACTCGCATGCACGTGCATTTTCCCTTTACCCAGTTGACGTTGTTATTACAGCGCTCGTAAATTTCTCCCATTTTGATACATATATATATATATTGATCAACCCCTTTCGTATAACATTCAGTAGGTATAACTTGTGTGTTTTTTTTAAACTTAAATAAAAAAAAGTAATATTATTAAAATAAATACGTATACATGATGGCTCACCGTGTTTTTAGTTTTCTCATTTCACCATCATAGGAATACAGCAAATCACGATGGATCTCCCTGTATATTACATACTTTTTTTGGAGTACTTACCTGCAACACTGCGTTTAATATTAGTACACTACTGGTACTTACTGTAAGATCCTAAATAATGTCTTTATCAGTTTTCATGTTTGAAATCCTGCTAGTACATAATATAACACAATTTATTATTTATTTTTATATAATTTAATTATTTTTCAATTAATTACTGTTGCTATAAAAAATCGTAATAATTTGGAAGTGATATGAGAAAATAATACGACAGTAATAATTAAGTGTTAAACAATTATAAAATAAATAAATATTGTAAAGTAAATAAGCGTATTGTTGGTTAAGCAACCAACAAAACTTTTACTCAAACACATATTATGGTGTTAAGTACATAATATTATAATAATGCATTTTCTGAAACTAAATTTAATATACATATATTTTAACTTGTAATTATAATTTGAATAATGTAGGTTTTAAAAATAAATAGTAAATTTCGTTGTGAACGAAGGACAACAAAACAAAATCATCATGGCATTTAAACGTCATGTGATATGTAATTTACCATCGATATTATAAAAACACAGCATTTTTAGCTTATCACGCTGTCAAAGTTAGGTTAAGAGTACTCATTGATTAGTCTCATTAATACTCGTTTAACGATTGTGAATTTCCGTCATCATGTTTTTAAATTGTGAAGTGCGTGAGAGAGGAGGATATTTTTTAGGAATTCAAATAGTAAACGCTGAGTGGGTTCTTCATTGTGAAGAATAATAACATAAGTAATGTAATAAATAATGACATTAATATATCGTTTATGACTAACCGCATTGTATTGAAAATTAATACATAATATTATAAACTCAAAAATATTCCATTCATATTATGCTAGTTACTACATATTTGATACATCACAATTTCATAAATTTGTATGAAGAATATGAAAAGTGTTTAACTAAACAATAATATAAAATAATTATCCTACGCCTCTATTTGACTAATATATAAAGTCAAAAAGTTTGTACATTATAGGTACATGGTGAAACAAATTATGTGGACGCACGTATTATGCATATTATAGGTACACTATATAATATATACTATATAGAATGTAATATTAGACTAGGGTGGCCCTTAAAAATAGATGTTTAAATTTTTTTGACGGCACCATCCCATTTTTTGTTGATGCCCAAAAAAATAATACTTGCAAAATTTGAAATCAATCATTCAATTTTAAGCCGTGCCCCCAGGCACTTGAAGTTGAGCAGTTTTGTCATTTTTTACAGAATAGCCTATATATTGTGCTACAACTTTTTTTTTTCAACCAAAAAATATTAAACAATAAATATCGTGTCGGAAATTATATGAAGATCTCAAAAATGTCATTTTATACATTATTACATTGTTTATTACTGAGATAATTACAATTTTTAGTAAAAAATAATAATAATGTAATAAATAGTTTAATTTTTTAAAGTTATTTCATTAATGTAGATTTCTTGCAATCGGGAAACTTTTTCCTGTAGTCACTTACAATTTGTAAGACAGACTGTTTTTGCTCTTCGTTGGTTGTCAATAACGTATTGTAATCCTCAATCAACTTAATACCCCGCTCTGCCGTATATATAATTTACTACTCGTAACTTGGTTACAATATTTAGTGCATTTTTATAACTATAAATGTTATCCCAAGTCGATGGATCATTTTCAAGAAAACTTTCATCCAAATTAAATAGTTTGAAAAAATCTCCGGGTCTCATTGTCAACCTAACCTAACGAAAATATCTATTTCATTTTTTATAAACTTGTCCATATCACTGTTTTTCAGTTTTAAACGTTTTGTACTTTCTTTTGAACTGTTGAACTATCTAATTGTGTCACCATTTTTCTTTTCATCTCAGTATTTATATTTTTATCAAAAAATGCCAAATGTCTTCCTGGAAGACATAATAACAGATAAAATAATTTTTGCTCTAGTCAATATTTACATTTTTCTTTATATAAATATATAATATAGTCTATAGTCATTTAAACCACGTCATGTATAATATAAAAAAAAATATTTTTATTTTTAACTCTGAAAATAAAAATTTTAAATTTGATTCAATTTTTTTCGAAAAATTTATCATAGCCAATTACAAAATTTGAGTATAGGAACAATTTTTATGGTAAAATCATTTATTTCAAAAAGTTTTTTTTAGAATTTTTTAAAATATCAATATTTATTTGAGTAAGTTAATATAAAACGTATCTTATAACTTTTTCAAAAATATTATTCTTGGTAATTTCCTGACATGAATACATTTCTTTAATTTTTTACTAACTATAAAATGTTCAATGTTTTTGTCATATGTATATTTTTTTTTCGTCATACTATTTGGTTACACTGTACCTATATAATTTAGAGCTATTGTAATATAATCCAAACGTATATAGAATAAATAAGTTTGGTTTATGAGACATCAATTCACTAACCAATGTGTCTATCAATCACGCTTTTGTCTTCGTTATAGTTGATAAAATATTTTTTATTTTTTCCAAACAGCCCCCGTGGGGTGAAACGAAGAAAAGTTTTGAACAAAATATATCCACTCTAGCTATCATTTAGGAACCGAAAGTTGAAACTTCGTAAACAAAGGCAGTTTTTTTCTCTCTCCTCAGTATCGCCGTGAGATATTGCGAGAAAACTATTCGAACCGCTAAGAGAATAATTTTTACAAAAGAAAACAAGACTTCCGTTTTTTACAGTTGAAATTCCGGATCCAATGACATATCCGGTAAACCACACACTTGACTGGTGATTTACATTGATAAGTTTGTATACGTAAATACATAATTACGAGTTGGAGTAGTTGAATTAAATTTAAGTTTAGAAAGGTAACAAAAAAAAAAAAAAATAATACTAAATAAAAGTATTTGGTTTATAAGTAATAAGTATGTCAAACAAAACCGTTATGATATAATTATAATATTAATAAATCGATGCACTGTATCCAACGTAATTATTATAAATTATCACTATTACTTTATTTTTTCATGCTTTAATAATAATTTCTGTTTATATCAAACAAAATATATTAAATTGAATTCAAAATTCAAAATTCCATACTGAATAGGTAGTTAAAATAATAATTTGCTGATCTAACACTAAATTTCCAACGTCATACAAAATACATGTATTTGTAAATAAATAATTGTTGTTATTTCACTTCAGGTAGGTAATAAGTTTATTCTTGTATGATATACCTAAAATCCTAAACTCTACATAGGTAATAATATGATAGGTAGGGACATGTTTAGAATTTTGGATAGAATATTATACAGGTACATATAGTTATTAGATGGGTATATATTTAAAATATTAATTTCCTAAAACAATAATATTATGCAATATACGTTCCACTTAGTACATACTACATACCTATAGATTATAAATTCAAAACCGATTGTACTTGAAAGAGAATAGGGATCACTTATTTAATAGCTTTTGATAAAACCATTATAAATAAAACTTCATTCCTCTGCTATCTCTGAGACCTGAGTTATGAACAAATGTAATTAAACACCGGTTTAAGGTTTTTATGTAATATATCGGCACATTGTATTGTTATTATTCTTTCTATTATAATTTTTATTTAACTTACTCAATTATATGCTATATATTATTCTACCTCACATGGGAAAAAAAAATAACAAATACAAAATATGGTGTTCGGTGTATTTTGGTTTGAGTGTAGATACCCAGGGATAGACTGGGCCTGTAAAAGTCTATTGACCTCCAATTATAAAAGCAGGGCTTGGAACTGAAATTAAAAATACCGGTAATTTATCCGAAATCTTTTGAAAATATTGGAACCGGAACCTTACCGAAACCCTTTTTTTATTTTCTTAGGAACCGTAACTGGAACCGATATTTTTAGAAGGGAATTTTTAGGGTTTTTTGGTTCCAATTTTATCTATCTATTTTATAATATAATATTTTGGTGATAAATAATAATAGTTGATTCATTAAGTTTTGTTGATGTTGTAAGTGTATAATACGGTATATTTCCATTAACTAATAGTTCCAGAAAACGATAAAATATGAGCAGTTACCAAAATAAAAAAAGGGGGTCAAGTGGATGTCGCTCTGCTGTACAGTAGGCTACAAGTAGATCACTGTACTATAATGGATGGTATTAAATTTGAATTCAATGATATAATATCATTGTATACGAAAAACGATTCTGAGCGGAGACGGTATGTCTGCAGTCTAGGATATTTTAAATTATATTGATATTGTTATTTTACAGACTGCTAAGTTGAATTAATATTATTCATATTATTTAATTATTAACCTTAAATTATCAGTGATACTAGAAAAATATTATAATATATACTTTTACTCGTTAAAATTGATTTTAATATGTAATTTCGTCCAAATTGAAACTTAAAATGTCTGTAAAAAATAACTGAGTTTATATATTTTTTAAATTTTTTGTTTACAGTATGTACTATTTATTAGAATCTTTGTTTTAAATTTTCAATCCTTAGTTATAAAAACTGACCATTTTATAATTGTTTAATTACAATAATTTATAATTTTCGAGATTTTGATGAATTTGGTCAAAATTCGAACTTTAAATGCTTTATAAAAAAAAATTGTGCTTATGTATTTTTAATATTTTTCAACTGATATTGTATTAATATATCAGAAGCCTTGTATTAAATTTTTACACTTTTTGGCCTAACAGATAAAACTTTATTAATATTTATTGAAAAAAAAACTAAAAATTTGAAAATTGAAATCGTCCGTAAAAAGTTGAATTACAGTCAAAATATATTAAAAATTAGATGGTGTATAGAAAATGCTTATATAAACATTCAGTGAAATTTTCTGGCATCTACAGTTATTTGTTTTTGAATTGCAACAAAGTAAGAAAATCGCTACATGAGAATAATCGAGTGAATATCTAATCTTGTACAAATTTGAACTTAAAATGCTCATAAAAATAAGCAAAGTTAAAATTAGGCAAACTTATAAGGATTCTTGTATTACATTTTCAAACCTTAGATTTAAAAAGAAAAATTTTTATGAATTTCTAACTCAAAATAAACTCCACATTTTTGTCATTTTTACGTATTTTGTAAAAATTTAAACTTTGATTACCTATAAAAATAAATTGTGACTACAGATTTTTAATATTTTTCATCTGCCTTTGAAACTATATATTAGAAGCCTACTATTAAATTTTCAAGATTTTTTACCCAACAAATAAAATTTTATTGACATTTATAGAAAAAAAAACTAAAAAAATTGGAAACTGAAAATGTCCGTTTACAGCTCAAAATAAGTCAGAATATTTTGAAAATGCTATGGTGTGTAGAAAATGTTAATAATATAAACATTCGGTCAAAATTTCATGTATCTACGGTCATTTATTTTAGAGTTATACCAAAAACCAAAATCGATTTTGTCGAAAATTGGTTTTCCGTAAAAATTCCCGTTTTTTCCTTAATTTTTCATTTATTTTTCATGGCACTTTTGAAAACTACTGAGAAATTTTAACTTTTAACTTCCTAAAGTACCAACTAGATTCACTTTCCTATCAGAAAAGGTACTATTGAAGAAAATCGAAACATTTTTACTGTCCTAAAAGGTGATGACCGACACAAAATAAAAAAAAAAAAAAATAAAAAAAAAAAACATCATTGTAAAATCAATACATTCTTCGCTCCGCTCAGAATCTAAAATATATGTATATATTAAAAGTAGGTACTTATTTTCAATTATATTAGATGATAATCATCAAAATAAACAGCTATGGTACAGTGATACCAACCATACAACCTCAAAAATTAATTAAGTTAAGAAAAATATATAAAAACTCAAATTTTCAAAGAAAGTTGAAAATTTTCAGAAATTTTCACTTGAACATTTTCAAGCTTACATCTCTAGAGGTGTATATTAATAGGATAAGGCTATCGTTTGGATGTGATTATAATAGCAGTTATTATTATTTTTTGTATTTGATTGGAAGAATGACTCTAATATTTTCCATCAGCATTCATACAATGCAGGTCACCTTTCATAATAATTAGTGGTTTTTTTTATAAAATATAGCTATACATTTTTATTTTAATCATGAAAGTAATCATAATATGTTTAAGTATTCTACCATGAGTATCATGTTTACCTAATACTATAATTATAATTATTTAATTTCTTATTTATATTAGTTCACTGTGTCCGAGTTTTATGCATATAATCTGTTATGTTTATTTTCATAACCTTAGTAAAATAATAATAAAATACATCTTCACATAACTAAAGTTTTTTATTAATTTGTTTTTATTCTCTCGATCACCTATAAGTCCTAGTATTAACGAAATTCTGTTTTCATAATTTTCATTACATGGTAACCTGGCAGCATGAGCTTTTTTATTAGGTTACATATTTAAAATTTTTTTTCTAAATGGATTATTTTTTAAAATGTTTATTTAATATTTTGATGTCATAAGCCACAGTACAGCTTGCCCTTTACTCTAGAATTTTGGCTTACAATGCAGTATTGTATATTATCAACTAAACAATTTGTTGGTCACAAAAGGCGTAAGGTTAAAGTGTATTATATATGAATTTGTATCTTTTAGTGTACGATTTGTGGTGAATGTGAAAAAAAAAACAAACAATAACTAATAACGTATATCGAGGTTTATATTCATGAGTGTGTGTGAGTATACAGTGCATATAGTGCCATAAATAAATCTACACAGAATCACCCTTCTAATTTGGATGCGTTTATTAAACACAAATTTATTAACATTGGAAACAATTGTGTTTTGTTTTCGGCGTTTCCGAGCCAATAACGGTCAACCGAGGAGAAATATTATAAAAACAGAATGGAATTATGTGCATTTGGTGGGGATAGAGGGGTGGTTCAGAGTATGTGTGCCACGTGGATTTGTGGCAGAAGCAATGATAGGGATATGTGTAGAGGAAGGTAGGTAGGGGATTTTTGAACGCGGAGATTCGATAAAAACTCAGTATGGACGATCACGAAGTATGCACGCGGGGTTGGGTTAGAAATATATTATATTAGCCCGGGAGGCTCCATAAATCAACGAATGTTGCTGACAGTTTTGAGCCACAAAGGCCGTCTGTTTTATTCATTTATCAACATTATTATCGTATACATAAAACAGTGCATATGTATTTATAGCCATCCCCCTTCTTCTCACCCTTCATGACGCAGTAACTGAGTACCTAATAACTATTTCGTTGTTGCAGAAAATCATTCAAATTATAATAATATTATGTAATTATTAGTATTATGGGTTCATTAAAATAAACGTAAAAATTTAACATAATAATATCTCATTCATTACGAATGTATTATTTTTAAAGATTATTACGACTCTATATAGGTAATAATATTCTTATCTAAACTCACTTTTCCACTTATATTATTTAATACACTTATTTAAATGAAATTCCTAATATTTTCCATTAATAAATTTCAAAACTCATTACTCATAAATTAACAAAATATATTGTTATCATAGGAACAGGAAAATAAATTGGAATATCCATTCACTCTGTCATCAAACATCTTGTAATGCGAATTAGTTCTTAAATTCAAATTACCAAACCCGGTTGCCATTAAATTTAAAAACAATGATTTATAACTGAATTTGTAAAACAATGATTTATAACTGAATTTGTAAAACAATGGTTCCAAAACTAGTTAAGATTTACCTAATACTCATGTATGCTTGCATATATATTTTTCTTTCAAACTGCCTGCTTTTAAGCCCTTAAATAATTATGTATACAATTGTTAAGGATATTTTTCAACCAAAAAGTAATAGAATTGTTATCAGTAGCTTGTACCGAAAATATTACCGTAGTGACTTCTGTAAGGTATACACGTATATAATTGGAATGGTAGAGTATAGTTTTTCCTGAGACGAAAAGTGGTCAACAGTCCCCAACGTAATAATAGTATATGAAGAACTTAATTAGCCTATTAGATTGATTTGGTATCGAGTACCTATGGGGTTTTCGTTGGCATTACGCCAACAAACACTCGGCTGAAAGCAAAACGTTGCCCAGTTGGCTCGGATATAGCCGATATAGGAATCAAACTCTAAACCTTAAAAGTACCGTTCTTATATAGATAATGTTGTGCCCATAAAACATAATAATCAAATACATATCACTCCTAGTTGTCATCTTTATTTTTAATGACATTTAGGTTCTTTGAATATTGTGGATTCTGAGTGGAGAGATAAATGTATTGATTTTATATGATGTGTGTGTGGGTTTTTTATTGTGGGACAGCACAGTGGGTTAGTGTAAAAGTATTATAGTTAAGGTAGCAACTAAAATATAAAATAATAATTTTAAAATTTTATAGAATCGCAGAAAATTTGAACCGGTACCTTAAACGGATTACTTACCCGATGTTTCTGATTTTCTGGTAGTTACACCTTTTATATATTTCATCTCACTCCTCAACAAATCGGTCTCAGGCTTCGTTCTAGTCATTTTAAAATATAGGCTTTCTAGCCTAACGGCTAACACAATATCATTATATATAATAAATATGCGCAAAACACATCAAATACCACATGAGCTGCTAATAATATAATCCTTGGATTATCCTTGGATTCCATTATTGAATCATGTGTACAAATTCTTATCATTAGAATGTTCTGGTTTTACTATTTTTATTTTATTACTTGTGTTACAGTCATAGAAATATATGCTTTTATTTGTAAATTTTAAATATTTTATCCATATTGTGATTACTGTAGTATTACGTATTATAGCTATTCTATTATTATTGTAAATATTATTTTGTATGACTATTAAAATGCCTAATAAAACAAATAAATAAATAATATTATAAATTTGTTATCATTTGTGTATATGTATTATATTTTTAAAACTAGTTTTCTCTCAAGAAATCCTGGTAGAGTATAGTAGCCACTGTTGGACCACATAATGAAATAAATATACATATATATATATATTTATTTATTTAAAGATAACACCCCAAAGAGGGTAAACGAGTACAGAAAATTTCGTACAAACTTTAATCTAGTAGTATAAATATATATAACAAAGAAAATTACATAGTTACAAGTACAAATAGGTTATTACATTCAGATAAATACAAAAAAAAGGTGGGCAAGTGAATGTTGCTCTACTATACAGTAGGTTATGAGGGAGTCACTGTAATATATGGCGTTAACTTTGAATTCAATGATATATCATTGTATACGAAAAACGATTCTGAGCGAAGACGATCAGTCAGTTTTTGATATTACTAAGTATATTTGATGTTATTATTGTGAATAAAGTAATTTAATTACCTATTTACGTGGAACATTGTTTTAAATTTTCAATTTTTAGCTATAGAAGTTGAACATTTTATACATTTTTAACAACAAAATTATTTTTAAATTTTAAATTGGATAAATATTGTCAAAATTCAAATTGTAAATATTTATAAAAAAGTGTGCTTTTTTTCAATTACTATTGTAACAGTATATCAGGAGCCTTATATCACATTTTTACGCTTTTCGGACCAACAAATATAATTGTATTAGTATTTATAGAAAAAAACTAAAAAAATTTAAAATTTAAAATGTCTGTGAATAACTCAGAACGAGTCAAAATAATTTTAAAATTTAATCAAGCATAGAAATTGATAAAATAAACATATGATTTAAATTTCAAGTATCTACAGTTATTAGTTCTTGAAGTACAGCAAAATAAGAAAATCGTTATATGAGAAATCGAGTGAGTATTCAATGTTGAAACAATTTGAACCTTAAACGTTCATAAAAATGTAACTTGACTTTCCGTTAGACAATTCTTTTTTTGATGAAGGATGAAGATAGACAAACTTATGAGGAATCTTGTATTAAATTTTCAAATCTATTAAATGTACATTTTCATGATTTTTACGTATTTTGTCAAAATTCAAACTTGAAATGCTTATAAAAAAAAAATTGTGACTATGTATTTTTAATATTTTTCAATAGCCATTGTAAAAATATATAAGGTGCATTATATTTTCAAGCTCTTAAACTCAATGATGAAATTTTTATTGACATTTAAAAAAAAATTAAAATTAAAATTGGAAACTTAAAATGTCCATAAATAGCTCAAAACAAGTCAAAATATTTTGAATATTTTGTGGTGTGAAGAGAATGCTAATATAAACATTCAGTTAAAATGGACCCGCTTCTGACTCGCCTTTGACCCCCTAAAGTAACAACTACATTCACTTATTTACTATCTGATGTGAAGAAAATTTAAGCATATATACAGCTGTTCTAAAATAGTTGTGACAAACACAAATAATAAAACCGTAAATGAATTGCACAAATAGCAGTTTTGCTTGAACATTGGAAACGTGAACTCGTTATAATGTTATTGTTAGTTATTACGCATAGTACATCAAATATTGATCTTAAAGTTTGCAAACATTTTTACTACAAAATAAAATAAACGATGAATTTCGATTAAAAATTATTTTTTAGTGAATCTAACCACTTTTAAATCTCACATTTTCATTTACCCGTAGAATTCACGAACAGTCCTAATTCTGTCGAAAAGTGGGGATAGATAAAGTATTTCCCAAACTCATCACAGGATATTAAGAGGTCACTCGAATACATATAAGATACCTAAATTTTTTTAAGAACACTCAAAAATATTTTGAATTTTATTAACTCACCCAATCGCAAACTGTCCAAGTATAACAATGTACTATCTCAGAAAAAAAAAACGTATCATCAACTATTAAATAATACATTTAATGTAACAGAAGAAGCACTAATCTTATAATTTTTGTATAATAGTATTTAGTAATACCTACCTAATGTAACATAATGAGTACCTAATACAATAGAGTAGAGTAGGTATTGGTTAAACACTACAAGTTAGTACTGTAGTTACTGTGTGGGTCATTATAATGGATGTGTAAAATTTTAAATAAATAATTTAATTTCATATTGTATACAACATTACAACCTAATATAAAATATAGACTATTAGCTAATAGCCAATAAACCGAGTTATAATATTATGTATCTAATACCTATAGTTATATAATACATAATAATATATGAACGAGGGGTATATAAATATTGTATGTTACCATATATTCATACTATCATTTATACAGTACACGCCACTGGAATATGCATATTTTATATTTATATTCAACTATAATATGATTAAAACACTTAAAATATAATGACACATAATCATGTCGGTAATCACATTACCGAAAAAGGAAATTTCAATGTTTGTTCAAATTACAGAATAATTGTATTTCTATCGCACCCATCTAAGATATTTTTAAATGTAGTAAAAAACAAAATTAAGAAAAGGATTGACGAAGACCAATTTGATTTTAAAAGTGGAAGAGGCACAAGAGAGTCAATTTTGTCTCTATGAGAGATGTTGCAAAGAATAGGCATGGGTAAAAGCACTTGCATGGCCTTTGTAGATCTCAAGAAAGCTTTTGACAAAGTCAACTGGAAGCTGCTCTTTATGAGCCTCCTAAACACTTGTATAGACTGAAAAGATAGTAGATTCGTCTTTAATTTGAATAAAAACCAAGCTTCAAAAATAGAGATCAATAGTCACAAAGAAGAAGTAGAAATAAGACAAGGATGTCTGCTCTCGCACTACTTATTCAACATATTCATCGAAGAAGCAATAAATGAAATAAAAGTGAACACAAATGGCATCTCTATTAATGGCCAGAAAATACATTCGATCTGGTTCGCTGACGATATTGCTGTAACTAATAGCGGAATCTGAAGAGAACTTAAACCTCATACTAAATTACTTGGGTAAAACACTAACAACATATAGTCTTAAAATCAATATAAATAAAATGTAAGTGCTTGTATTGAGCAAATCAGACCAATAAAATACAACAAACGTCAAGATTAGGGATGAATCAGTTGAACAAGTAAATTAATTTTCTTATCTAAGAAGCCTAATTACAGAAGATAACAGATCAAACAAAAAAGTTAAGAGAAGACTAGCGTTAGCAAAACACTAATTAGAAAAAAAGAGATCTCTATTGACTAACAAGAACTTGAGAAAAAAAACTAGGAAAAGCTTCATAAAATCGTATATCTGGAGTGTTTTGTTATATGGCTCCGGTACATGGACCCTAAAGAATATGAAAAGGAAAAGTTGGAAGTGAGGAGAGGTGGATTTGAAGAAGAAGAACAAGGACGAGCTGAACAGTGAAGAAAAAGAACGATGCCATCTTCCAAGAAATAGGTAAGGAAAGAAGCATAATTACAGCTATCATGAAAAGAAAAGTGAAGCTTATCGGACACCTATTAAGATATGACAATTTTATCACAAACATCTTGGAAGGGAAGATTATGGGCAAATGACCAAGAGGAAAACCCAGACAATGGTACTTCAACGAAATCAGTCAACGAATAGGCTTCACAATCACGGCATACCAACAACTGAAAAATATGACGCGTGATAGAAGAGATTGGTTACTACGACAAGACCCTTGCCTTTAGAAACTGATGATGACGATGATGATATAATCATGCAACGGTAACACCTTGCAAACGAATAATAGTTGTAACAACTCACAATGTCACCTATTTATAATAATATATTGTATTCATATTTATGTAAAAATTGTTGATATCAATATAATGTAGCATTTGAATACTTATATGATAATAATAACTATATTATGTTTGAATATAATATAATATGACGTATAGGTATTGTGTAGGTACTATGTAGTATGTATGTATCATAATGTATGTACCTATATAATATATATGTATTTATGTATGTATGGATGTATGTATGTATGCCTGTATATTTGTATGGAAACTGACCCTTTTAATGTTACTAAATTCTGAATCCGAATCTAACAATGATGAAAAAAAATCACTTTTACGTTCAACCTTTTTTATCTGGTCACTCTTTTTTTGAACGAGTTGAAAACTAAAGAGTTTTAATTAAAAAAACGCAATGACCTGAAACACTGGTTTTAACTTAATCAATTCAAGTAAAACATGATATGCAAACGATTTTTATAAATAGCCGTCGCCAATACAACATTGTTGTGAAATAAAATATAAAACTCAACATCAACAATAAACCAGTGAAACTAAATATTTACCTTTAAAATATATATTATCATAATTCAGCCGTATTATACGCTCGTTGTTTGAATGTTTCATAGCTCATATCTGAATTGTTAGTTTCCTCAAGAAAATTGATTTTTAGATTCTGAGAGGAGCGATGAATTTATATTGGTTTTAAAATAATATACGTTTCAGGTTAGGTATGTTTGGTTTCTGTGTACACGATAAGTAAAAAATAAGTTGAAATCATGATACGATTTTCAACTTCAGTATCTTGTTCGATGTGAAAGTGAATCTAGTTGGTGCGTTTGGCGGGTCAAAATTAAAAATTCCCAAATAGTTTTCAAAAGCGCAGGGAAAAACAAATTAAAAATTTACGAAAAATGGGAATATTTACGCAAAATAGGTTTTTGTCAAAATCGATTTTGGTTTTTGATGTAACTCTAAAACAAATAACAGTAGATACATACAATTTTCACTGGTCATTTATATTAGAATTGAATATACATGATAACATTTTCAAAATATTTTGACTCATTTTGAGCTGTTTAAAGACATATTTTGTTTACAATATTTTTAGTTTTTTTTTCCATAAATGTTAATACAATTTTATTTGTGGGGTCAAAAAGTTTAAAAACTTAATACAAAACTCCTGATATACTGTTACAATTGTAGTTGAAAAATATTAAAAATACATTGGCACAATTTTTTTATAAGCATTTGAAGTTCAAATCTTGACAAAATACGTAAAAATATTAATATAATATATATAATATCCAAGTAGGTGTTTTTACTTAATTCAAGCTATAGTGGATTAATACAATCAATTAATACAAAGTCCTAACCTAATTTAATCGTTCTAAAAAACCAAATATTCGTATATATAGTTAAGAAGAAAAATAAAAAAATAAAAATTAGAAAAAACAATGCAAAAAATTAGTCCACTGAAACCGTGGTTCGATATTGAGATATTTTGTACTAAAATACATAGTAGTGCCACTGCAGCGTCAATAGGCTTACTACATTAATAATAATTATTATTATTATATTATATAGGTTAGGTTTATAAACAAAATTCCATCGTAAATCTAAAAATCACTGTTTAAGTTTCTCTAATTTACACATTTATTAAATTGTATATTATCTTCTTCTCAAAGGTCTTATCTATCTCTATACCAAATGTCATCGAAGTCTGATGAACATTTTAGGAATGCATAAAAGAAAGACGGACAAACATTCATTTTTATATTATATAATATAGATTATTGTTCATATCCATAAAAAAATATATATAATTGTTTTATTATAGGTTTATAGGTAATTCATATTTCACATATTGTTTTTTATTATAATCCAATAAATTATGAAAATAAATCAATAACAGTAACAGCTTATATCATGATAGACTTTAAAGAGACTTTCACTGTGAAGACGACATTATAGTAACTGTCATAAAGTCAGGATATAGCTATCCACTATTAAACCTGTATGGCTGCATGATAGTTGATAATATATTTGGGATGTTTATACTTTATGCTAAAAGTGTTTAACAACCATTTACAAACAAAAATTTCCATCGTAAATCTCATAATCCCTGTTTGAGCAACTCTAACCTAACCTAAGTTTAACCGGGGGATTTCTCCGCAGTTTAGTAAGTTTCGAGTGTACTTTGTGTCCTTGTCATTCAATAAATTAGTAATGAATGTATTAAATTTGAATAAAATGATAAATCAATACATATGAAAAAATACATTGAACAGAGACCGTGTGTCATGCACTATTTATGAGAATATTTTATATTTTATCTATTATATAAATATAGATATTATATAAGTAGTTTTTTTTTCTATTATTGGTACAGCATACAACTAAACATAACAACAACTAATATTTACAAAATACTATACTACTTCTTTTAATTTATACGTCAATATCCGTCTCTTAGGTCATTCTAAGTGATTAGGGTCGTGGTATCTTGAAATTAGTCTGAATATTTTTAAATTTATATGTTTCAAGTACCTAAAAATTATTTTTTTTTGATTTAAAACAAATAAATAATATCAAAATATCAAAATCGTAATTTTTGTTTCAATATACAATACAATTTCGTTCAAATTAAAAAAATTAATTTAAAAGGTCTTCAAAAACATGTCTATTTATTTTTCCATATTTTTAAAATGCTGTAAAACCAACTTTGCATTGTATTTTTGAGTCGTTTGAACAAGTTTAAAATATTTATTCATTGAATTTTAACCAAAAAAACAAGGTTTGCGTAAATATTTCCACGTTTTTGTAATTTTTTTCCCCAATTATTTTGAAAACTACTATAGATTTAATTTTCCTTCGGAAATTATCCTTAAAGAACAAATTGGAGCATTTTTACTATTAAAAAAGATGACGGGGGACAAAAGCAAATGCACACAAAATTGTAATAACATTACATTCATCGCTTCACTCAGAATCTAAAATATATGAAACATGTTGGAGTAAGAAAGTAACACGAACAAACAATTTGGGTTTAACTATTGACTCAAATTTAAGATGGGCTATACATATTGAAAATTTGGTAATGCACCTGAGATGAATTATATTTAAATTATATGTACCTATAAAAAAAAATTGTGACTACGGATTTTTAATATTTTTCATCTGCCTTTGAAACTATATATTAGAAGCCTACTATTAAATATTCAAGATTTTATACCCAACAAATAAAATTTTATTGACATTTATAGAAAAAAAAACTAAACAAATTGAAAACTGAAAATGTCCGTTTACAGCACAAGCAATATTTATTGGGGTCGAAATAAGTAAAATGTAGTTTTTCATATAAACTGTATTATTTGTAAATTTTATTTTTGTTAAATAAAAAAAAAAAATAGTACACCTTCATTAAAAATCAGTTCAATGCTCCATTAACTATATTTCATCATAATATATATTTTTATTTTTCAGGTAGATCGCATTCCAGAGATTACACCATGTTCCGGGAAGGTACGCCTGCATCTGAAAGTGTTCGCATGTTTGCCAAAACAGGGCGCAGTGACAAATTGGATGATGGTGGTGGAGAAGGATGGAATGGAGGGAGTGGTGGAGGAGCAGTTGAAGATAAGGTACTGAACACTTTTGTAGCACCCAGCGTGTCGACAGGAGCCGCCTGGACTCAATCACAGTTCTTCGTAGACGGAAACCATTCTAGAGTTAGTATTGACTAATTTATTGTAACTTTAAAACAAAACAGTTGAGCTATTATAGTTATAAACCAAAAACTAAAAAAAAAAAAAACAAAATAATAAACGTAAATATTTCATGGTTATACCATTATTAATTAAAATCACGGCAAAACTAAATTATAGTATAAGTGTGGTCAGTTAATAGGTTTACCAGCATTTGAATATTTCTTAAAAGTATCAAGATGTATAAAGTTGATAATGTTAAAATACGTGATGTGAGTTGTGATACATAGAACAATAATGTATAAGGTATAACTTTGTTATATTTTTCATGATTTATGATTCGTTTATTCAGATTTTTCCTATTTTTAGGTACATACCTACTTATTTTGCGTAAGTTTTGAATAGAAACGAATAAAAACAGATATACGTATAGTTACTGATAGATTATAATATTTAAAATTATATTTTTGGGAGGATTTATATCTTTCAATTTTTAATATAAATAATACCTTTAATGATATACTTACAAGATACTCATCATAAAATAGTAACGAGTAACATACAAAAGATCTAAATGAACAGAGGTGAGCTTAATATTCCTCATAACCCTTGTGAACTTCTAGGACCAGACCAGGAAACTAACCATTAAAACTCATAAAACTTTTTCATTCATCGGAAATTTTTAATTTGATATTCTATTATTTATCTACAAATGTTTATTAAACATGAATTTAAATTTTTTGAAAAATATGAATTCATGCATTTTTATGTATTACTTATTATAGATATATTATCTTAATTTTTACTTATTCTAAAGTTCTCCCTTAGGTTTTTAGTTTGGAACTCTAAAATTCTTGTCACGAATTAAGTTTACAACAGATAAAGACTAAAGAGACCTATAATACGCCTACATTTATATTTTAAAAATACTTTTTTCTAACATGCTTTCAAAATATAAAATAAGTTTTATTCTTTAAAATATTAAGTAGTTGGTACCTAATTATCTACATATATTTATATATTTTGTTGAGTCAATAATTAATTACCTTTTGGAGCAGTAAAAATTCTCCAATGTTTTAGTTTAAGGGTGTTTTCTAGTATAGCATTCAGTAGTACACACAAGTGTATATAGGCGATTTCGCTCCTGTTGATGGTTACTGCCAAACTACCGTGTGTCATTTTAATAATAGGTAATAATTTGGACGGGTCAAAAAGTGTTGAGTGTGTATATTTTGTATTGGTCAATCCAATAGTGTGTTCAGTGTACCTATACTACATAAAATATATATTGGTTGTAACGAATGTCACAATACATAAACTAATGGACTGTAAAATGTATGTAGGTACATAGTTGAATTTTATAATTTTGTAATTTCATAATTATTATAATTAACGGGATATTATAAAACATTTAAGCTAGGTAAAACACATTGTAGATTTAATTATACTTAAGCCCGTCTCACACGATACTAGTTATTGTGCTATCACTAGTGTATTAGCTTCTATACTAGTTTTTAGGTCCGTGTAAATTATAATATAGTATAATAGTTAAAGGAAGCATACTACCAACTATACAATTTTTGATAATAGAACATGTCCTATTTTGCGCACTGGTTACCACCATTGAAATATTGTCAGCCAATCATAATACAGACATCTTATCAATCAAAATCACTATCACGATCGAGATATTTTCGTCATAGACCTTATACTAATAGACATGAATTGCCTATAATGCTAACATTATGAGAAGCATGGAAACATGTCGCAGTGATGTAGCCCGTCTTGACAGCAGGCGTGTATATTTACAATTATTGTATACTGTAATAATATACAATATTATACTATAATATTATGTACAGCTACACTATAATATCGATTCCTGAGTACGGAATAATTATTAAAATATGTGATAACAAAATATTAAAATTTTATTCATATGATCAAAGATTACAATTAAAAATAATAACAAAATTAATTTATATCTGTTTTGAATACAATAAAAAGAAAATCTTATAAATAATGTACAATTTTAACACTTATTAATATTATATCATTGCACACAGTATTTAACTATTATATAGGTACTTCCTCATTTCCAATTTTATTTTTAATCATTTGTTAATGTTATTAGTTAAGTAAACTTTTTTCTAATTCTAAGTCTTGGTGTCAGTTATTACTTATTACTTATTAAGTAGTAAAGTAAATAAACTAAACTAAAACGAATTAATTTGTTTATTCAGTCCATCGTTGTAGTGATAATACGCAGACGCTCACGCTGGTATCATATCAATGCGCTATACAGTGTACGGTACCGTACTACCGTATACGAGTAAACGAGTAAAGAACGAGCGCCCTCTATATTGCCACGCTCCGCCGACACTAATCTCCTGTCTATTAGTATAAGGTCTATGATTTTCGTATACTTCGTTATCATTTTCGTTATCAGCTAGTACATTGTCCAGTGCATAGTACATTATGTGTGAATAGAATTTAGTACAGATACTAGTATACTAGGTTACACGCAGTATACCAGACTAGTTAGTATACTAGGTTACACGCAATATACCAGACTAGTTAGTATACTAGATATAGTACCATGACTATCATCGTGTAAAAGTTCTTTATTATTTATTAATTGTGTGGTATTATGTACTGTTATAACATACTTATAAACTCAGTTCAATTGTGTTATCAACATTCTTATTATTCATTGATACAGAATTTTGATAAATTTAAACT
This sequence comes from Nasonovia ribisnigri, assembly GCA_027563435.1. NCBI lineage: Eukaryota > Metazoa > Arthropoda > Insecta > Hemiptera > Aphididae > Nasonovia > Nasonovia ribisnigri. The sequence continues at coordinate 24,187 of JANEHU010002938.1, read as the reverse complement.
AGAGTTGAAGAATCAAAATGTATGTTTTTATGTAACTTACGATCTAGCCATCTAGAATAAACTGATTTAACCTAATTGTGTTTATATTTTCATGGAAATATGGAATAATGTTTATTTTTTATAAACGAATAATTACATTTTGAATAATATATTGTCACCAACATGGTGAAGTATGCATATCAAGATTTGATATCGAACAAAGATTTATTTAATAAAACTTCAATAGTTTGTATGGTTACTGAACTATTGGACACTAAATATAAACATTGATGTACTGTGTATACTTTATTGGTAGGTATATTTATCGTACATCGTAATCATTTTAATAATATACGTCACATAGGCAATAAGCCCAACAATGCAGACACGTATTATTTTGTATAATTTTTGTTACGATACCTATAACTATAGTTTTTTAGTTTTTTTCCTCCACACAATAATAATTGATTTTATTTCTATTTTTAAAAACTAATTCTACAAGAATTCAAAGTTATTTCTCTGATGACTAGTTATTTGATTATATGTTGGAGTCCTAGCATGGAGGGGTCGTCAGTTGACGTAGCAGGTACTGTGGATGAAAGCAGTATACAATTTTAAATGAAAAAAGAAAGAAAAAAAAAGCATCGAACATTTACACCGTCTCTGCAATTGTTCGAGTGTAAATTCGTTCTGTTTATTTTCATCAGAGTTCTCTTTTTCTCTATCCCTCCGTGCTGACTCAGCTCGATACACGGAATTAATTTTCCACCGATTACCCGATGTTTTCCCATCCCTTCTCTTTCTTTTTCTACCAGGCATACAACACCACTACTTCCAACATCACCCTCAATAACCAGTATAATTGGAAATCCACAGAATCATTCAGGGGATAACGTAAATATTACTTACGCTTTTTAAAAAACACAAACACAATGTACAAGTAGTAATAATAATAATAATAATATAACACAGTTTAATGGATATAGTATATCTACACAAATATAAAAGTATAATATAATATACGTGCTAGCTATCATATTGTTCGCAATTGTATGAAAAATATCGATGGGCTTCCTCAAGGTGGGTTATGGAGGCTGACATCAGTTAGATAATTCTTGAGCATGGTTATGAATATGGGCATGACACTTTAACTATAAATTATCATATCGACTTTTTCAAAAATGTATACTTTAACATTTTATGCCAAACATTTACCTACTAAAACTATCGATGGTGGATTAAGGAGAATGTGGGTATTTTCGCTAACTCACCAACAACTAATCTAGAGGTTCCCAATCATTTTAGCCTCGCAGTGCCCTTTTGGAACTGAGATTTTCTCATGTGCCCTTGATAAAACCTCATCTTTTTTAAAATTTTTAGATTTAAAATAGGTAAAACCAGAATAATTTGTAATTGATAGTTTGAAAATATTTATTTTATTATAACTTTATACTTATACATTTTATTTTAGTTCTTGAGTTTCATAAATTAATTTGTATAATATATTTAACTAGTGAGATGGATGAGCCTGGAAATCACTGCATATTTTTTCAAATCCTGGGATCAAACTAGAAACACCTACTCTCATTTCCTTCTCTACATTTATTTTTGTCCTATTTTAGATTCTAAACAATTACTCTTAGTCATAGTTTCTAGTACGCCAATGGTCACAAAAACATAAAAGTAATTTATTACTCACACTACAAGAAAAACGCATTGATATCGCAATTGTTCTAAAAAACCCACTCAATCATTACTCAAGAATTTATATACCTGATTACAATATACTCCACACGAATCAACTCAATAGTAAAGCAGAAACAAATAATAATCATAAAATCTTCAATCGTTTTCCATACTTAGGAACTGATAAAGCACAATATAATGAACTTAATAATCAAGCAAATACTTGATCCCATAAATAGTAACTCCTACACACTGTCAACCTAAATACATTATTATACTCATTTATTTTTAAAATTTTTTCTAACTCTTTTGTTACCTAGTAATTTCACCGGGGGAAGTGATATCAATATCAAACATATATAACGGGGTTATGACTAAAACTTTCATCGTGTCCATGTTAAATAGACAATTATAAAAATATTTTATTAGATTACCACCAAGAACTATATATCGGTCCCCCTAGGAAACGGCCAGACCTCTTGAGCATAATATTATAATGTTATAACTCGAGGAGTTAATCATCAACCGGGGTTTCTCACACTGGATATCTCAATAACGCATCAGTTGTCTTATTTTCTGCTCTGGATTTCAAAATCATAACCACCCAGCTGTAACAGCTGTAACTAATAATACCCAAAAATGTAGCACCACCTTCTTCCCTTTGAAAAAGTGCCACACCTAACAGACCGAATAATTTTATCGTTTGGAGATTTTACTGCCTTTTCGTGATTAGGAGAGGTTAGGTTAGGTTAGGTGGTTTAGTTACCGTCACCTTGATAGCCTCCAGCACTTTTTCTTTATATCTCTTTATATATCTTCAGATGCAGGTCATTAAGTGATTGTCTGTATAATTTGATATGAAATTACTATTTAACCCACTCAACAAGGACTTTTTTGTAAATCCTAATTCCCATTGGTAGGGGAACTCATCAATCGCTCAGAGTTTCTCTAGATTCTGGACAGTATACAACAGGAAGTGTATTCTAATTTTTAGTTGACCCAAAATTATACTTTGAACATTAAGTTCTGTTTGTAATCGCCAACTGTCATGGGCTACGCGCTCTACGAATCTATTTTAGCAATCATAATGAACACTTAGATATATTAACGTATGAGTATTGTAAATTCATTGTACTATATATAACTGATGTATGATAAATAGGACAGCTATGATCTAAATACTATTAAGAACTCTCGATAACTGTCGATCAAATATACAACAGTACTATCATTTAAACATCCTCGCGCGGCCATGAGATCACTATACATTTTTATGAAAACCACTGTCCACCTACATTTAAAAAACACCGCAAAACCACAACCAACTCCACACATGCTGTAAATCAAAAAGCTATACACAATAACAAGTCATTATTCGTATTTTTGACTTTCCACGAACATCTTCGAGGACAAAAAACGTCCTAGCGCTCTGCCTTGATGAATCACATATAACGTTGTACGTAATGACGACAAATGTGCTTAAGGGGCCGAATATATTATTACAAAGCCAGCAAGACTTAAAACGATGGTTGAAAGGTCAATAATGAATTGTGATAATATCACGGAAGTATACTCCGTGACGAGTTAGTCAAGAATACTGTTTTATAGTAATGGTGGTCGGGGGATAAAATCGACTATGATAGCAGCTTAGAAGCACTGTAAGTCAGCAAACTTACTGGTTAGTGGTCAGCTAAGATTTTTAATTCAAAAATCGTCAAATTATATTTGTCATTTGCATTACTATATACTTCTTTTTCTCTAGGACTATTATTTCTAATTTACACGAATAAAATAAATTTAAATTAATCTTACTCAGTTTGCCAAATGTTTTGAAAAAAGTTTATTGTTTTTTCGCAGTATTTTGACTGAGTTTCAAAATATTCGATTAGAAAAAATAAACACATTTAATTATTTTTCATATATAGTTTAAAAAAAAACTATTGGTGTACCTACCTACTTTTACAGTCTCAACATTTGATAGAAACGATTTTCTTTTGAATCACGTCGTTGCATAACTTGCACTCATTTACGTTTAGTGTAATATCTTAAATGTATATACTATATAGTGTTTGAAGTATGAAATATTTCACCAAAATGTGAAACATTGAAATATTTTTTTAATACAAATATTATTGATGCTTATTTTAATATTTATCAATTATTTATTATATTGTCTAAGATTACTATGTATAATCATTGATTTTAGTGGAATATGAGTGCTGTGGTTGACATATTACTATAGTACCTATATATGTGTATATATTTGCATAATAAAACATTTTTGTATGCTTTTTTGCTAATATAAAGATTTTGAATACCATTTTAAATGTATGAGGTTAGGTATACCTACCGATTTTATTTATTTTTTTTTGTTTAACTTCCAATACTTAAATTATTAAGCTTATCAGTTAGGTATTAGAAATAAAAATATAAGGGAACAAAAGATTAGTTTTAAAATATACCATACAATTATGAAGGTAATTTATGACAATCATATTATATAAATATGAAACTTATTTAAAAAAGCAAAATTCATTAAAAAACGGAAATATTTCACAATTTTAAATTTCATGAAATGTTCAAACATCAAATGTATTGTATACATAGGTATTAATAATATTGACCATATTGTAAAATACAAATGTTTATTTGTTCAGGTGTCATTGATGTCACGCATGATTCCATCACCGGATTGGTTTATTGGTATAGATTCGTTTGATCTGTGCGTAAATGGTAATTGGCTCGACAGCATTACTATAGAGGTTAGTATTATATTATCACGTAGAGCACCAATACACCTAGTATATCAAAACATAAAACAGAATATTTATCTTGTTCTTAAAAATACCCATGTACAAAAAACTAACATCATAGAGTTTGTGGTTTAAGTACATAGCTACACAGTTGTTTGTGTTAGGAAATAAAGAAATTTCTAAAAAAGTAATGCAAATTTAATTGATTGAAAAAAGTATTATATGTATTTTGTTATATAAAAACTATAAGTTCGATAGTTTTTACTTTATAGAATTTAAAAGGTACAAGTAAATTATTTAAAAAAGCCACAAAGACTAATTCATAACAACTAATAAATACTAATCGTTATTATGCGATTCAATAAAGTTAGGCGATCATCGAAAACATGACATATAACGCAAGGTATCATTGACTGACGAGAGTATACTGTTTGGATGAAACGACAAATTATTTTACATTATTGATAATTTATCATACAATGTACATGGACTAAATATTATTGTTTTTAATTAATGTCAATTAGCCATTAAGAGTATAACACTCCGTGTTGGCTTACTGAATGATATATAACCCTAGCTTTGAATACAAAATAAACTAATCTGTTATAATTATATTAAATAGTACATTGTGATTATTAATATAAACATTTAACATATAAAAATCTCGAATTGATCACTAGCTCAATTATGTTGTAATAATATATATTATATATTTTACCATCTATATAATAATATAATCTTTTAATGCATTATTATATATAATATAGGTATTATGTATACATATATCTCTATATTTTACATAGACATTTTTTTATAAAAATGAATTTGTATAATTTGTATTATTTTGGATAGTAAGACTGTGTGACAAACATAATTTTAAAATAACGATATTTACTTATTATTTTACACAAAGAGGAATGGAGTCAGAAATATGTAAAATATAAAGCTGACTTTAAGGTAATAAGAATAATGTAAATTTAAATATTATCCCTTCAATGTGTCCAAGGGCGTAGTATATTTGTTTTTTGTTTAAGTAAAAAGTAAAAACAATAAATGGACATTAATTATTCTAAAACATAATTTTAAATAAATCAACACATAATATATCAATAATTTCACTTTGCAAATATTCACAGAAATTTAATAATTAACTATTTTACAACCAAATGTATTACTATATAAGTAGATTAAAATTCTAACCTTTTAATATTGTAAATTTGAATGTAGATTATATTATATATCTAATTGAATGTAAATATTATTATAGGCTGATCCAATAGACGCAGGATGCGACAACGGATTCACGTTTACAGCGCCCAACTGGCCTACCGATCCACAGGGCATTATATACCGAATAAAAAGCAACTATCCATCACACCCTGCCAGTTCTTTCTATTATCCACAGTTTAATCGGTTGCCGACGATAGCAACTTTTCAATTTATAAAAGTATTATTAAAATATATTCTAATGGATATACAAGGCGATCCACTTAAGTGTACACACTCATTATTTAAAAAACTTTTAACTTTTTTCAAAATATTATTCAATGGTAATTATTATTATAATAGTAATAAAAATAATTATTATAACAATAATAATAATAATTACATAATTCGATTTCTTTATAACAATTCATTCTCGAAAAAAACTATATATTGTATACATTTTCATTGTTATTGTTTTATAAGTTTTAATTTTTTGAATAACAACATATATTTTTAATTTCATATTTCACAGCACAATATTTTTTAAAGTATATTCTTCAATAAATACAATTTGAATTTCATACGTGTATATTTAATATGTAGGTATTATATTTATTTAAAGTTTATATGAACGGAGTAGTAAAACAATATTTTGTAGGGTGCCTCTTTGCCACTCAACTACGATCATCTAAACAATATTTTATAACATATTAATTTCTGGTTTGAAATTCAATTTTTATACATTGAAATACTTTAAAAATATTGAAACCTAATAATATAATATATTAATATACAACTTAAAAATAATGATGACAAATCACAAAATATAATTTTCTTATCAAATTATATAAAAATAATATTTTAATAAAAGTTACAACTTTTTGAAATAACGAGTGCAGATACGTCTTTATTGAATCATGCGTTGTATACATATTATACTATTACATTTAAAATCCACTAAATTTCCCATGACGTATGTGTTTTACTTGTTAAATGTTTTAGATTAAAGAATATGAACAGTCCTTGAGCGGCAGAGGGCAAGCATCAGACCCCACCGTAAAAATTGAAGAGAGCGTCATTAAAGTTTTAAACGGTGAGAACGATAGCGATCGAGAGGTACAATTGGAAATGGAACAGCAAAGACGAGAACAAGAGTACAATAATTATAAAAGGTACAAAGTTGCACTACTATAAAATGTAGTAAATTGTGACACATTTTACTTAGACTTATGATGTTTATAAGTTATAATTATTGTTATTATTGAAAAATTGTGATACTTATTTATAATATACTAAAAAGCGAGTAAGTGCAGCGGGGTGGAGTATGTCAGTGGTTTTGAAAGATTGCACATCGTCCTTTCGATCCTTGGACAGAATAGTGTATTATTTATTACAATATTAAATTGAATGCAATCATTGCATTCAACAAAAATGATTCTGAGCGGAGAATCAGTGTAACAATTACGCCAATTAGTAATTAGGTACATATGTAGCAATAAAATATATATTCATATTATATAAAAATAAATATATTTAATAAATAATATTTTTTTGAAATTAAATTCATAAATTATGTTTAGTAATTATCAACCTTAGAAATATAGTTACCTAGTTACGTTAGGTATAGAAATCTATTATGCGTTTATAGTTTTACAATGGTTTTTATAATTTTATTTGCTTCTACGGTGATAAACAAAGCGTTAACAATTAAAATCCTGTTTTTACCGGTCTTTTAGTAATTTTACTGTGGTTTTTCCCTTGGCGTTAAATAACTATTGAGAAAATGACCTTTCTAAAGTCCATCTTGATCCAATTTGCTAAAATATAATATACTTAAATGTTTAAATCGAACCTTCTGGTAGACATTTTGTTAATAGCTGTAAAAAATAAAAAATAAACATCATTGTAAAACCATTAGCTTCCTCACTCCACTCAGAATCTAAAATTTATATTAGATTATGTTATTTTTTTAAACAGTAAAATATATTATGCAATACGCTAGAGTATAAACGTTAAATTGCATTACTTGCCACTTCTCTGAATTATTATTATTAATTATGATTATTTTCTTTTTTAAATAGGCACAGTTATTTGTTATCGTTCAATTTTACCAAAATACTTGCTTCATTACTCGTTAGCTTGGATCTTTCTAGTCGGGTTATACAATTTCTATCATATAAATATAATATAATATTTTAAGTGTGTCTTTAAAATGTTTGTCACCCGAGGTTCTCCAGATATCATAATAATAATTTTATTGCACAACCCGCATGTGTTTCACGGTTCATTTTGCATACTCAGGGTGAATCACGGGAATATTACTGAATAAAATTTATCAACAATTTGGTCTAAGATGCGACTCAAAAAAACCTAACCTCGAAAAAATGCATTTTAGATTCTGAGCAGAACGATGAATGTAATTACTTTTCAATGATATGCGTGGGTTTTTTTTGTATCTGTATACACGATAAATAGTTGAAAAAAATATTTTGATTTTCAACACCTGTATCTTTTATAGTGGGAATGTATATCTAGTTGGTACTTGGTAGTTGGTTCTGAGAGTTCAAAAGCATCGAGAAAAATAAAATTATAGACAAACAAGCGTTTTTAAGCAAAACTAGTTTTTGACACAATCGGTTTTATTTTTGTACTGTTGTTAAAAATAAAAATAACGGTAAGATAAAGACTATCATCAATTGTTTATAATTTCTATACACCATGTAATTTTAAAAATATTTTGACTCCTATACAGCTATATTTATAGCTATATGAGTTATTCAATTTTAATTAGTTTTTACTTTTTGTTGATGATTGTCGATAACAATTTTTTGTTAATTAAAGAAATTGAAAATTGAATACAATAGGATCCTCGTAAGTTATTATATTAGTTTAATTTTTAAATGATTTTGAGCGTCTCAAATCAAAACACGAACATTTTCAAATCATTTAGAGTCAGAAATTCTTAGAAAAAATTATTTTTATATATAAGATTTTAAAATATACTACAAGATTCCTAATAAGTTTGTCTCCCATTGAAAGAAAGAAAAAATTTACGGGAAAGTCAACTTAATTTTAGATTCTGAGTGGAGCGATGAATGTTTTGATTTTACAATGATGTGTGTTGCTATTTTAGGTCATTAACATCCTATCTTTAGCAATTAGTGACACGTATTTAGAGGGGGGGGGCAAATATACGGCTATATGACATAAGAGCCAAATGTGCAAAAATGTCATATCAATTGCACCATTAATAATAATATTCTATGGAGGGAAGTAGTTGTTTAAACATGTCGGTCTTATTAAAAAATATAATATAAAATAATTATAATTGTAATAAATTGGTTGATTTTTTCGAACTTATAAAAAATTTTCAATAATAAATTGTGAACTATAATATACATACAAATAAATATATTTTTAATCAACTCTTTTTAACACTTTAAATACAATTATTACACACAAAAAATGTACACTATTTTCATAAATTATTCGGAAACCGATATAGGAATAAATAATTACAAACATATTTAAGATAAATATTATGAACCGAGAGACGAGACGGGTATTTTCTGTTACTAATTCAGATCGTGCAAATCGTCACGGTCTACTTCCGCGACATAACAACATGTCATTCGCATGGCGAATCTCTTCACCCGTTTCCAAAGCGAGAGACGTCTGCTCGCAACAACGGCGATTACGGTGGACGGCGCATCTCCGTGGCCGTCCCGTGTCTCGGCGTCCAGGAGACTACACTGCACCGTCGTCTCGTCGTCCGGAGCTTTTATCGGAAGGAAATCTGCGGCATCACCGCCAAATCGCGCCGCTTCCACGGTCTGCTTCGACTCAGCCGCGTCGACTTCGATCTGTGGCAGTTCCGACGAAACTTCAGATGTCAGCCGAGTGCAGTTGACGTCACCGACTTCTGCAGGTGCAGGGCAACCAGCGAAAACTGTGTTCAGTCCTGCAGTTTCTGCCGGGACCGACGAAATTCCCAGTTCGGTTGCCTTATTGCATGGAGAAAAAGTCCACGGTACATTCACGTTTGGTAAAGATTTGCTTCGTAAACGTGGTAAAACGGAATCTTCTGTCGCGGCTATCGCGTCGACTAGACCGCTATTCGCTCGGGTCATAGCATCGGATGGTAATGGAAGACCGATCAGATGAGAGACCTCATCCGGGATAGTTGCAGACATCATGGCTATGTTTGGCAAGGACTTATACCTTCGTTGTACAGTCAACCCGCAGAAATCGCGTCTGTCTTCCGTAGCTATCGGACGATTATTTCGAAGATCTTCAAACACCTTATTCATGACATCGGTCGCCGACTGGACACGAACAATATCGGTAGGATTATCATCTCCTCCGTTCATCGTCATCATGTTGATTTCGGATGTGTAATAAAGACGATAGTATATCAAACGAATATTGACGATGTTCGCTTTACGACTGCCAAATGGATACTGAACACTGAAGCCCGCTATGCAAAACCTATGAATTTAAATTTCAAACACTTTGGAAACCCATGACAACAAGATACGTCTGGGATGTTAATAAGTTCTATTATCATTAATTATAAATAATATTATTTATAATCAATAGCTACATATCAAGTCAATCCTCAGTTCTCAAAACCCTCATTTAACAGCACTATGTCAGATCAAGCTACCCTTATTTGACAGTAAAAGTGATCAAAACAATAACGTATTTTACCTATATGATATTCAATAATTATAAAGATTATATTATTATAACTAGTGTATTATTAAATAAAAAGGCTGATAATAAACAAATCTAAAATTCCAAATTTAATTTGACTCCACTAAAGTTATTTTATAGATACCAATGTAAATAATCTGCAAGACTGTTTTATAGCAAGAGGTAACATTAAATTAATCAAAAAATAAAAAACTATTTATACGTATATTAAGCTAATATTACTATTAAAAATATTTTAGTTATTTTAACGTCGAAAATAGTCAAAGTAGCTTAGAATTATTATTATTTAACATATTTTTGAAGGTTTAGTTACAAATTTATTATGAAATTTAATAAAAGATTTAGTATGTACACCATTTCTATATGTAATACAGTGATGCGGACGAAACAATTGCCTTTCTCTACAGTATATTTTTAATAGTAACCTAACAATAATTACTTATAATTTACATTGTAACTTATAACAAATATGATAGGTTAGATCATGGGGACCAAGCAGTGTTTATTTTTATTTAACAAAATTTGAATACAATCTTGTTTGTGTTCTGACAATTGTATATTAAGTACCTAGCTCTAAAATACCAATAGTAATTTTAGATTCTGAGCGGAGCGATGAATGTATTGATTTTACAATGATGTGTGTTTTTTATTTATTTTTTTTATTTTTGTGTCTGTCATCACCTTTTAGTTCAGTAAAAATGCTTCGGTTTTCTTTAATAGTACCTTTTCTGATAGGAAGGCGAATCTAGTTGGTCTAAAATAAATGACCGTAGATACATGAAATTTTGACCGAATGTTTATATTATTAACATTTTCTACACACCATAGCATTTTCAAAATATTCTGACTTATTTTGAGCTGTAAACGGACATTTTCAGTTTTCAATTTGTTTAGTTTTTTTTTTCCATAAATGTCAATAAAATTTTATTTGTTGGGTATAAAATCTTGAATATTTAATAGTAGGCTTCTAATATATAGTTTCAAAGGCAAATGAAAAATATAAAAGTCCGTAGTCACAATTTTTTTTTATAGGTTATCAAAGATCAAATTTTGACAAGATTAGATATTCACTCGATTTCTCATGTAGCGGTTTTTTTATTTTGTTGCAATTCAAAAACGAATAACTGTAGATGCATGAAAATTTCATTGAATGTGTATATTAGTATTTTCTATACACCATCTAATTTTGAATATATTTTGACTGTTTTTCAACTTTTTATGGACCATTTAATTTTTAATTGTTTTAGTTTTTTTTTATATAAATATCAATAAATTTTTATTTGTTGGGCTAAAAATAATGAAAATTTAATACAAGTCTCCTGATATATTGTTACAATAGCAAGTGAAAAATATTAAAAATACATAAGCACACATTTTTTTTATAAGCGTTTAAATCCTAATTTTTACATCACTGTATACCTAACCTAATCTAACCTACTATAAGTTAAATCCTAACCTATGTATTTATTTAGTTATAAGTTATGTAGTATGTATTATTATAAGTTTAATATATATCTCTCCTATTATAATTTTTTTTTTTGGAGGGTTTTTAAAGTTGTAACAATTTCGGAGGTTGTCGATTAAAACCCTATTAGTACGCCACCACCAATGCCGTGGAGAGTTGGCATTATGTTTATTTGGAAACCATAAATAATGAACTTAAATTGTTTATTTCACATACCTACTATTATTAACAACTATAGTTATAATTTAATTATTATAATAAATTAAATACTGCTGACAGTAATGAAATAACGTAATGATTGATAGTTCATTTTTCAGTATTGGCGATGATAAAGTATCGGTTTCCAACTTCACATCGTCCATATCAATACCAAAAGATAACAAAGAAGCGTTGATGAACAGCATATTGGACAACTATCATGTTCGAAAACATAAGAAAACTCACAAAAAATCAAGTGATTAATATGTATTCATATATCAGTTACTAAAACCGAGTAATCAGCGAGATTATACTAATTGAACCTACTATAGCCCTACTAACTAACCTAGCCTAACCTAACCTACTATACCTACTATCCTACTGTTTTTGTATTAAATAACTTTTAACGTCTTATCGAATTAGTTTTTTCTTTAATATATTATGTATATTTAGTAACCAGTTTATTAATTTTACAATTGCGTTAATTTTTTTTCTCCTTTTAGAAACCACATTTAAATAATATACTTTTTGATTTTTACAAAAACAATAGTTTTGTAGAGAAAAAATAATAATCAGAAAAAGATATTACTTATAATTTTATATTGGTAGGTATGTCTAAGTGCTGATTGCACTTTTATTGGATTTCAATAGTGATAAAAATAACATAAATACAACATTGAAAATACCATCCATGCACATTAATTTCAAATTTCTCACAACAATACTAACATATAAGTAGATAGCTCAGTTTGACGTTTTTGCCACGGTCTCTTAAAGATTAACCTAAATAACGTCATATAGTTTATGTTAATTATAGGTTTTATTATTGGATACACTCTGTATACTGTTTTATATGTACATTTTTATTACATTTATCACATTTATGTATTATTTTTAACGTATATTTTTGTTACAAGATGCATTAATCCTAAAACATAATTCCACACATTTTTTTTTTATAAAAATTGTATTTTTATTTCACGTCTTATGTGCAGGGTATCGGGACTGCAGGTTGGGTGTCTGGTCTGAATGGAGCGCATGCAGCGTGTCATGTGGCATCGGTGAAATGCAGAGGCGCAGAGAGGTGATAAAACACCCAAGAGGAGCAGGACGTCAATGCCCACCATTGCTGCAGACCAAGTGGTGTGGGAGCGCCAAAGACTGTCCTCCAAAAACACATTTTGAGTGGTAATAATATAAGTTATTATAATATTTTGTATGTTATTGTAATAATATTATATCATAATATATGTATACTGTAAATCAAATTACCAATATGATTTAGTTTTATAAAAAACACCATCTGCTGCTCGAAACAGTGATCAAAAACTGATCCCAAATTCTCCCAACCTCATAATTTCCTCGAGGCTAAAAAAACTTGTCGCATACAACATATAGGTATTATAATATATATTGTTATTTAAAACGCTACGATAATGCGCCTCACGTTTCACTACCCAAATCGTATCATTCATTCATAACCATTTCCTTCACAAGATAATTTTTGAAGTTTTGTCTCATTATTTTTAACGACAGAGTTGTACAATTTACTGTAAAATATATACTTGTATAGATAAGCTATAGGTGTACCAAAAATGTAGATCAATTTAAGATTATATCTAAATATTATATTATTATATTTTCAACCGTAAACCTATGTATTTTAAGACTTGTATTATATTTTTTTTTCCATTCAAGTGGTTTAATTATAAATTATAATTAAGATAATTGTGTTTTTGACATCAAATATTAGTTTTTATGAAAGCCAAAATGTAACCATTGTACTATTGAAAGTCCGGCACTTCCGTGTATTTTTTTTGTTGAACGATATCACTATTATTAAAGACGTATCTACCTAATATTGTTAAAATAAGCAAGACAATTATTGAATTTGTAAAATCTGTTAAAAATTGATTATTTATATTAATAACTTATCTTCTCTTTAGTATTTTATGGTGTAATATATTTTTAGGATACCATGTTCCGTATGATTAAAATAATTGTATTTTGTATAATATAGGCGTATTACGTACTCGTAATATCATTGATAATAAAATGGTAATATTATGTATTTTATATAATGTAATACTGTATTGGTAACTATACCAAACGATTTAATTCAAAATTTTAATTTATAACTGAATTTGTAAGAAAATCGTACTTACCCATATCACAATAATACATATAATGTAGGTAGGTAGTGAAATATAGAATTATAGGTAATTTATGGATTATGATAAAAAAATAATTATTCAACTAGGTACTTTTTTTTACGCTAAGAAAATGTGGCCATATTATTTATAATTATTGTTCATGAGTTGTAGTTAATTTTCTTAATATAACTTGTTGACTGCATACATCTACATTAATATATTGTAATAATAATAATAATTATAATTTAAAATGTATACGATATACGTTTTATATTATAATATAAATACATTTATATATACAATATACACAATAATATAGTATATTTTATAGTATAATATCATACCAATTAGATATTACGCTCTTAAACACTGCAACGTCCTGATTTAACCTTTATTGTTGTTGTGGCATCTGTTGTAATCATCTAAAACCCACAATTTTTACGTTATCTCTTTAAAATTATAATATAGTACAATTTTTACCAAATTACTAAAAATGCCTAGAATTATCCAACACAAAATATGGTTTTGAAGACTATATAGACTTTTTCTCGTGTTCACCTATGAGAAGACTTGATAAAAATAAATATAAGTTTGTAAAATTATTGGTCCAATAATTATTAATAAGGCCATACGCACCATTCAGGAGATTTTACATTGAGCTGGTCTCCTAAAAGGCACACTCAGAGATCTGATTATATGAATGAGGAACAATTGACAAAATTCATAGGATTTGTTAATATAATCAAAAAAATAATAATAAATATACTGGGTGTTTCAGAAATGGATGAGGCCACTAGTATATGCGTATACTCACTGTGACAGTATGATGGTCCAATGAAGATTTTTTTTAAAATTTTTTTCAATATACAAAATCTGGGTTTATTCAAATTATTTATAGAAAACTATCTTAAATATAAAAATAAATACTCTAGTTGAATTTTGTACAAAATTCTCATATGAATCGAGGAGTCACATTGTTTTTTCGCTTGTTACGCGTTTTTCATGATCGAACCGCCAACTAAAAAAAAAATAGGTGCCGCACATCGTGTATAAAAACTCTATAAGATGAGCAGCCATAATAGTTATTTGTTATTATTTAACATACATTATTAATAAATAAATTGTTTTACATTGTCAACTAATAAAAATTATGAAATAATGACAAAATTAGGGTTAACAATGTTTTAAATTATCAAATTCATTGCCATACATTTAGGTTATGTGTTTTAGGTGTGTCAGTAATGAAATATGGTAACTTTTATCGGTAATGTCATAAGTTAGAGATAAAAGAAACTAGCTATTCGTGTACTTATACTGTAATTCCAAGTTTTGAATATCACACTAAAATAATTATTTTGATTCCATAAGATAGAAAGAATCATAATAAATCCAAATGTTTTAAAAATATATTTTGACTAGACTTAATTTTACAAAATATGGGATTTTTATTTTTAACTAACACCACTTATTTTTTGTCTGAAGCAAATCCACCTGCTATTCGTATAAGGGGTTCTCAGTACAAATGTGGTGAAAAGATTTGGTGTGGATTGGTAGAAAATATGTTATTAGGCCCACACGAATTAACAGTTGGATTAAATGTTTAAGGACTTTTACATTTTATTATGTACCTTGTAACGATTTACAGATTACTGACGCGTCATTTATGTCGCGCTCAATGAAATTGCTTAGGTAGACAGAACACAGAAACGTAGAGTACGATATTATAAATAATTTTTGCAGAGCCAAGTTCGAATCGAGAAATAGAGACAGCAGTCACATCTACATTTTTAAGTAACATAATTTATTTGATTTACTATAGGTATAATAACCTACCTTATAGATAAATCATAATTATTCAATTGTTTCAACTCGTATTCCACTACTCCTGTGATCTACAATATACTACCCTTAAGAACAGGGTTATTCAGGTGATAGTGTACTGTATAATATTATTAGTATTCAAATATTTAATAAACCTTGTATACGTTGCTATATCGTGTTCAATTGTGTTAGGTCATGAACGCAGGTCATAAGTTTCTAGGACCTGTAAAATATAACTTAGAAAACTTTATTTGTATCAATTCAACAACCCGGTTCACAAGATCGGTTCGTGTAGTGGGAATAGCTAACCAAATACTCCTTAATTGGATAGAATCAGGTATAAATATCGACAACCACTTAAAACGAGGTAGGCGTGTTGCAATTTGGTGGAGGCGCCGGGCATTTGTCCCCAAAATTGTTCATAAATCATAATTACACTAGCACTGTTGTGGTGTATAGTGGACTGTATTGGAATGAACAAATTAGGTTAGGTGCTTCTGAGCAGAAGCGTATCGAAAGAAAAACAAAATGTGATTTGTTATAAATCAAAAGCCGGGTTGCGGCCTACTATTTTACAAAAAATAACGTAAGGGATAGAGGGCACAATAGGTGCTGGCCAGCTAATGAGAATACTTAACATATAACATACAATAATAATAAATAAATACAAAATAGGTATAGATATAAAAACCGTGACGGCGGCTGCAGTCCCGGTTGACGGTTGATGGTGAACAGGTAAAGGTAGACGGTGAGTAGGTGAAGGATGACGGTAGACGGTCACAATAACGGTAGACGGTAGACGATTTTTCAAACATAAAAAGGGGGTTCGACGACGACGGAACTCACGCACCAAAAATGACGACAGCGTCCTACGTCGGCGGTTCTGTCACTAAAGCAGAAAAAACTGGTCTGTGTGGGTATACGGTGGACACTGGACAGGTCCGCTTATCACCGATAAGATCCGTCGGGACGGGGGTATCGGTGCATAAATGTAACGGTGGGAAACATGACGGCAGCTTTTATATAACGATATCTCAAACAAGCACAATAATATTAATTTTAGTATTAAAAAATAGTTTATGTCTTTGTTTGTTTGGTGATAATATTTAGATTGTAATCTATAATTATATTAAACTTGTTTATTTAGAAAATGTTTAAATATTATTTTAAAAAAAGCCGGTAATAATCAAATTATTCATATTTCTCAACGTACTTGGTTAATTTTAAACTTAGATAAGTCGATATATGTCTCACGACTTCGGTTGTAGACTTTTTGGATTCGAGCTGTCCAGACAAAGGCACAGGTAACAGTCCCCTTCGGGAATTCAAGAAAAAAAATTCAGCGTTATCATACACACCGCGAGAAGCAAGAGGCCAACAGTCTCGTTCCACGAAACAGGGACTGGAACACCTCACGGCTTCGTGGGTCAAACAAAGGGCGAGTAATTAATAAACAATTATAATTAACAAGCCGAACGGAGTATAGTGATCGCTGTGCAGGACACGGCGATCGGTACCACAATAATTATTTAAACGACGTAGCACGTTCGTTGTTGTCTTGAGATGTGTGTTGAGGAAAATAGGTAAAAATAACTAAACACTTTTAGTTTACTATTTGATAATATATTAAAACACTTTTAATAATTAAAGTTAAAACATCAAAACTTATTAAGTTTAAACAATCAAAAAGGTTTCGACAGAATAACAAGTATTCTACCGGAGAGTAGTTATTGATACTTATGATGGCGGCAATGCGGCTGTTACAATGTCCGCGACCAACATAAGTATTCTACTGACTAGTGGGACTTACTCTGCTTTTGCTAGGTGCTCTACCCGTATTTATATGGGTTCTCAATGACAGATAGAGGACTAGTACTATAAATAATTATAATCAGGCTTGATTTGGAGTGGTGTGATGTTATTACAATAATCTACATATTTATGAAAATATAACATGTTGTTTCCGCTGAGTGTGGTAAAAACTATCATTCGGCGGAAAGCCTTGGCTTTTGGCCTACTGTTTAATACGTAGAAATAATTAGTAAGTAAAAAGATTAAATTAATGTATATTCTACACTAAATAATAAGTTAACATATTACAAGCGTATTGGGTTTACTACATCCCTCCCCTCTAACCTGAAAGTCCCCGACTTTCAAAAAAAAATAAAATAAAACGACATATATATATCTATATACATATATATATATAATATATATGTGCCTATATGCTATTATATTATTTATCCCCTCTGTTGTTTTAGCTAAGTTTTTAATTTAGGGTATAGCGAAAAAGTTGTCTCAATCACTTCCTCTGGAACGACTTCCGCCGTCTCCTCTTTTGGTGCTGTGGCTCCCATTGTGGATTCTGGTAATGTAGTTTGTGTCCAGCGTTCTTCCATCAAGAATGGACATGCGCATGGTCTGGCTCGTGGTGTTTGCGTGGTTTTATGTTTGATGAACCATACAATTAAAATGTTTACGACTACAATGACACTTATCGTAACACCTCCCGTGATAAAGTATATGTATACTTTTGCTTCTAGTTGCGCATACTGCTCCTTTTGTTGTATTTGATTCGCAACTTAGTCCTGCGTGTAGGTAATTTCGTTTAAATCATGCATTCGATTTGTTTTTATGTGGTGTGACTGCATCGTTTTCGTAAGCATGCCACGGGTTGTTTCTTCCCATAAATCCCTTATGACAGAGGTTGGAATAAAATCAGTATATTTTGATTTCCCGGAGAGACGTCCTGGAATTAGAACATTTCGATTCGCGTAGCCACGGCAAGTCTCGTTTAACGAGACTATACCAGCTCCTTCTAGAATGTGATTTTTGGATTCCTTGTCTTCTTCACAGGTGACAAACATTGAGTCGTTGTTAGTAACATATAACCACTTGTTCTTATGTCTTAGTTTGTGGAACACCGATGTTGCCATTTTGATGTGTCTTATCTCGCAACTTTCTGGTACCTCTTTTGGCTCCTGCATTAGGAGTATTTCACACATAGGTCTCATACTCCTAGAATGTAAAGGATGCGTTTCGGGGCATAACAAAAAATCATTTACAGATTTACAAACGGTGGGTATAAAATTATCGTAAGTCGAGTAGAGCTCCTTTGTTTTAGTAACAGCTAAAAAATCATGCTTAGGTTTAATATACATACATTTTTTCTTATTTTCCGGTACACATACCGGAAGTGGTATTAAGTTATACAAACTGAGTTCATGTTGATACACTAGTGGAATATTTAAAATAAAAACAATGTTATTATTATTAGTATATACCGTCAAATCTGAAAGTTTGATCAAATTATAAACATTGTTAAATTGTACCTCAAGTGGCATATTGGTCCCACTAGGTAAATTTAGTTTAATATTTTTAAATTGCTCTAACAAATTTTTTGTACTCATCAAACTTGGATGTATTTGTCCTGATCTAGCACTTTGGAGTATCTCTACTAATGTGTTTACTTTTATCATTTGTATTAACATTACCTGGTTAATTATTGTAAATTGTTTATTTATTTCTATTCTTGGAAAAAGGTAGTTAGTGACATTAACTAAATCGTATATTGTTTTATTTAACCACATTATATGTTCCCCTTCTCCTTCATGTTTCATATTTAATATCCTAATATTTTC
The DNA here is from genome assembly GCA_027563435.1 of Nasonovia ribisnigri. Lineage (NCBI taxonomy): Eukaryota > Metazoa > Arthropoda > Insecta > Hemiptera > Aphididae > Nasonovia > Nasonovia ribisnigri. The sequence goes on along the minus strand of JANEHU010002938.1, from coordinate 4,569 downwards.
ATTTATTACATCCATTTGATCCGTTTTTGTTTCAAATAATTTACTTATAAAAGCCTCTATTTTATTTATACAAGCCGCGTTACATTTCTGTTATTTAATTAATTCTTTATATAATTAAATATATATAAAAACGATTATCAATAGCCTTATCTATAACAAATTTTTTTTTTCTTTTTTTTTTTTAAAATGTACATTTACATAATTCCTGTTACCGTAAATTAATACTATTTTTCTACAATAAAACAACTATGTATTTTGATTTATTTATTTATCATCTTATAATTCTGTTTCGTAAAATAATTTAACATTATTTATGTGAATACGGTAACCCTTTCGACCTTTATTAACCGTGATATTTTCGTTATCATGCAGTTCTAATACTTCGTTAGGTTAACTTAATAATTGAAGTTAAGTTAAGTTAACAAAATGTATTAACTTAACTTTAAACTTAATTGATGTATTAAAAAGTTTATTAACTTAACTTTGAATTTAATTGAACAAAAAATATTTAACTTAACTTAACTAAGTTAAAAAAAATCATTAACTTGCCCAGCCTTGCGCAAAATCATGTTTTTTTTTGTGTTTTTGAGTTATCTTAAGAGTAAAATCACCCACTACAAAAACGATAGAGAATAATATTTTTTAGAGTATGATATCAATTTGTTTAAGTATTGTCTCAAAACACTTTAAACACCATTTAAAATTACATTTTTTTTTTCATTTTGAAAGTCATAACAAAATCAATTAATAATAAAATATAAAACCGATATGTCAATGTCATTACCTAAAAAATATTATCCGCTACAAACCAAAAAGAGAAATAATTTATATTCCTTACAATATTCATTCCGTTTCGGCGTTTCCATTGATTCGATTCCAGAGTAAAGATCTAATAATTATATTTAAATAGGTTGGTAAAATACAAAATAAAAAAAAAAAAAAAACAAGCTTAAATTACTAATGAAGGAACAAGAATGAAAACTCGGAAATTATAATAACAATATTTATTCAAATAAATAAATATAATCATAAAACAGGAATCAAGTAAGAATAATAATTATTCAAACAAATAAATATAAAATATATGACAGTAAAATATAAATAATTATAAAAAGAAACTTAATAATAATAATAATAATAATATTAATTCAAATAAATAATTAATAAATGCAATCATGACATCATAATGATTTACAAATTATATAATAATAAAGATAAAAAAGCAACGAATTATGAAATTAAATATGATTTAAAATTTTTAATTTTGATACTTTTGCTAGTTATGATATAGTAGAAATTGTTTGAGTTATTCAAATATTTTACATATTAATAAGTGATCAATGATGAATAACTTATGTTCTTTACAATTACAATCGTTACCATAATTTAACCACTGGTTTATTAAAACATCCACTTTTATTTTTTGCATTGATTTAAAACGAAGTTTTTTTTTATAGGAATAAGTTTCAAAATATTTTTCAAAAATATCCAAACTATGGTTAATTATTTTATTAAAAGAAATAGAGTGTGCCTTAAGTCCAATATTATCATTTTCGAAAGAACTATAGTTTTTATTTATTAAAAGAGTTTGATTTTTTTCATTTAAATCTTTACTAGTTAAAAAATTATTTTGGCAAAAGTGACAGTTGAATTTTTTTATGCATTAAAAAAATAGTAATATATGCAATAATTAAAATACTATAGGCAAGGTATATAGGCATAATACGTTACTGAACAGTCCTCTAAGGTGACTTTTGTAATTTGGTTTTGATCAAAAGGCAACGTCGACGAATTAGATGAAATAATCGATTCAGTATCACTACAACTAGAATCCATTTCATTTATTTCATTACCTAAAGATGATATAGGTACATTAATTACTGGGTCGATTATTAAATTAAAGTCATCTGTTTCTTGCGTTTCTTCACAATTTAGTCCCTTTTGGTGCACATAAGGAAAATATACAACTACTTATAAAAGAAGTTCTTATAGTACGAGATGTTGGATTTTTATTATACCCTCTTTTTTGTCTAAAAGTAGTAAATACTAAATGCATTTTCCAGAGCATCATGATTTAACCGATTTTTTAAAATGAATGATACGTCGTTTGATTTTTCTCCTTCGAAAAACTGTAGAATACCTTTAATACTTTGCGAGAATCCTTTAAAACACGGTGGTTGCGAATTTTTTCATTTTTATTTTTTTTTAAATTTGAAAAATAGTTTAAAGCGTCTAATAAAAATGTTTTAACATTTTATGAGTGGGTTAATGCACAACTATAAGGATTACTACTATAAAGCGACTTACTATTCAAACAATCAAATAAATTATTCATAAATTGAACGAAATCTGCAGTATCTATTGCAGTTTTGCTACGGAGTTGACCAGTTGCTACGCAAGTGTGGATGGTCGCTGCCATAGAATTGACATGCCAATTTATTTTACTCGCATTTTTTGAAAAGAAGAAGGGCGGATGTATTATAAAACCAATGGTTATAATATAGCCATGTTAATTATAATAATTTTTCTATATTGTGGTTATAATTACACTAACAATATTCTTAATTTTAGGGACCTTTTTATATTACTCATAATAAATTGTAATTGTTTTAAGATAAAATATTAACCTGCATTATTAAAAAAAATCATTGTGGTGTATGGCAAGTTCAATGCGCCAGTAAAATATTTTGAAACATTGATTTTAATTATTTGCGTCAACATCATTTTCATTTGCATGTGTTTTTATAAAAATCGGTTTCAACTTCTTCGTCGCAGTGCAATGTAAAAAAACACTCGCTTCTTGGACGAGAGGAGACGCAGCTACATTATATATATATATACCTACATATATCGGCTCCACCAAATAGCATCTCTAATACGACTATCTATATAGTAATCTGTGTGTATAGATGCGTCAAAATAATATTATATTGTGTTTATCGTGCAGTGTATATTATATAGATACGGCAGACGGAATTAACCTATACAAACGTGAAAAAGTGATAAAAGGTGTGTGAAAAGAATATTGCGAATCGACGATTGATGAAAGATACATGTGTCAGTATTATATAGGTAAAAGGCGTGCAGTGGAAATATAAAACACACATAGGTACCTAGGTACCGTTGGTATACTTATACATAATGTATTGTATTATGCGTAGGTAGTAAAATAACTGTAAATCATTGAGCGATCTCGTGGGATATGCGGCCATACCGCGGTCGAATAATGAATGGAATCAATCGGCCATAAACAAAAATCTATATATATACGTATTTCTTCTTGGTCCGATATAATGTCTGACATCCGTCCGGTCATCGCAAAACCATTTCGTTTTACAATCTCTCTGAAAATTGCACAGTTCACTATACATATATACGTATATAAAACAAATACCACAGCTATACCAATACATAGACAGTATTTATATTAATACACCACAATATTAATTTTTGTAAACAGAATATTCCTCATTTTCGATAGTACATCCCCATACAGTCGTCCCTGAATAAACCGCCCATTATTATTAGGTATAGGTACTTATTAATAATATGTCATAATATTTTATCGAATATTCTTATACAATACAGCATCGTTTTTACTTTTTAGAGAAATCTTGACGCGTAAAATTATGATATCATCTAATTTATAAAAAAGAGGATAATAACTATTTATCAGACATGGTCATCATAATCATACATATTCAAATTTTCATAACAATATTTTGTTCATGCAGTTTGATAAAAAAAACTAAGACTTTATAAATTAAACGATAATTGTCTATTACATATTATCTGGTTTGATTGTTTAAACATGATTGCTAAGTGATACATCAGAAGTTTGTTATGATGTACTTTTACAACTAAAAGTAATTAGTTTAATAATTTGTTTATGACAAAAAAATAATAAAAAACTTCATAATGATTAAATATTATATTATTATTGTTATATTAATCATTGTTGTGAGCTGCGTCGCCGACGATGATAAATGGACTGGTAAATACTATATAATTGTCGTAATAATATTAATTAAGTAAATTATAATATTAACTTAGAATACATTTTCTTTAGATAAGCCAGAAGTTGCAAGACGCGTCAAAATAATTCGTCAAAAGTTGGCCAATTTTGAAGAAATATTAATTTTGGCGCGTAAATCATGTAAAACGGCCACCAATGACAACTGTGAAAAAATGAGTTAGTATTTAAAACAAAATTATATTAACTATAGTAGGTATCTATATGATTAAATATTAATTTATTTTTTTTACAAAGGTTGGGGAAATGAACTATCAACATACAAAGAAGATGGATGCGACCAGATCGAGAAATCTGGTCACTACTTGTATTGTGTAAGTTTTGTTGGTGTAGTATCAATATTCTTAATGTTTTATTTTCATATTGCGTTTCCAGATAAATATTTATCTGAGTATAAAGAAAATCAACATGGCATAAAGTAGGTTTTAATTTAGATATGTATATGGTTTAGATAGGTACTAACTCATTTTTTCACGATTATTGTTATTCATTACTGTAAACTGTTTCACATGATTCACATGACGAAATTATCATTT
>JANEHU010002937.1:0-15114 GCA_027563435.1 Nasonovia ribisnigri | reverse complement strand
TTGTAGACTACGCGGTCCATTGACTTCATCATTTTCCCATGTATCCATATTCCATTAAACAAATCTGAAATTTTTATAAATTATAATAAGTTTTGAAAAATTATTTATCGGCCCAATACACTACATATTTTATGTTATGATATTGAACAATGATGTTAAACTATAGGTGGTTTAAGCCAAGAAAGTATATTTATTTTCAAATGTTTTAATATAATTTAATATTATTGGTAACTTATTGATATTAAAATATTGGTTTTACTCTACTTTAATGAATATATTCAAATGAACTGTTTTAACTTTTTAGTATAGCGTGGTAATAATGTTATCCAATTATTCTGAGTTTCTATTTTATTTATACATAGTTCTATATAATATTATGTAATGTAGCCTGCTAGACAACACATATTGTTATGTTTAAGGTTGATTTATGAGTAATCAATTATTAAATGAACCCGAAATCTGATTTTTAAATATTATTTTTAAAAACAATAATAATGTTACTTCCTACTACATTTGTAAAGTGAATGTTTTAATAATTAAAATATATATATGGATTGTAAAAGACAGGGGCCATAAAAAATATGTATAATAAATAATGATTAAAATAATAATTTTTGATAATTCCTACCCATTTAATATCTTTGTTATCAATTCTATGACTTGTGCCAACCACACTTATAGTTATGGTAATGCTGTAAGATTATAATAAAAAAATTTAATTTCTCGTACCATACTAACAAATCTTGATTATATTTTGACGTCAATATTATGAACTTGTTCAAACTGCAAATGTTTGTAGACTACACGGTCCATTGACTTCATCATTTTCCCATGTATCCATATTCCATTAAACAAATCTGAAATTTTTATAAATTATAATAAGTTTTGAAAAATTATTTATCGGCCCAATACACTACATGTTTTATGTTATGATATTGAACAATGATGTTAAACTATAGGTGGTTTAAGCAAAGAAAGTATATTTATTTTAAATGTTTTAATATAATTTTTTATTATTTGTAACTTATTGATATAAAAATATTGGTTTTACTTTACTTTAATGAATATATTCAAATGAACTGTTTTAACTTTTTAGTATAGCGTAGTAATAATGTTAATCCAAATATTCTAAGTTTCTATTTTATTTTTACATAGTTCTATATAATATTATGTAATGTTGCCTGCTAGACAACATACATTGTTATGTTTAAGGTTGATTTATGAGTAATCAATTATTAAATGAACCCGAAATCTGATTTTTAAATATTATTTTTAAAAACAATAATAATGTTACTTCCTAATACATTTGTAAAGTAAATATTTTAATTATTATAATATATTATATCATGTTTATAACAGAAAGGGGATATATTTTCAATAAATCTTGGACGGCTTCTCGAAAAGTATATGAATAAAAGTGTAAAGATTTGTATGACTTCAATTAAAAGAGACCATAAAAAATCTGTATCAAACAAATATTGCTCATTAAAATCATTATTTTTGATAATTCTTACCCATTTTATATCTTTGTTATCAATTCTATGACTTGTGCCAACCACACTTATAGTTATAGTAATGCTGAAAAATAATTATTAAAAAATTTAATTTCTCGTACCATACTAACAAATCTTGATTATATTTTGACGTCAATATTATGAACTTGTTCAAACTGCACATGTTTGTAGACTACGCGGTCCATTGACTTCATCATTTTCCCATGTATCCATATTCCATTAAACAAATCTGAAATTTTTATAAATTATAATAAGTTTTGAAAAATTATTTATCGGCCCAATACATTACATATTTTATGTTATGATATTGAGCAATGATGTTAAACTATAGGTGGTTTAAGCTAAGAAAGTATAATTATTTTCAAATGTTTTAATATAATTTAATATTATTGGTAACTTATTGATATTAAAATATTGGTTTTACTCTACTTTAATGAATATATTCAAATGAACTGTTTTAACTTTTTAGTATAGCGTGGTAATAATGTTATCCAATTATTCTGAGTTTCTATTTTATTTATACATAGTTCTATATAATATTATGTAATGTAGCCTGCTAGACAACACATATTGTTATGTTTAAGGTTGATTTATGAGTAATCAATTATTAAATGAACCCGAAATCTGATTTTTAAATATTATTTTTAAAAACAATAATAATGTTACTTCCTACTACATTTGTAAAGTGAATGTTTTAATAATTATAATATATATATGGATTGTAAAAGAAAGGGGATATATTTTCAGTAAGTCTTAGACAGCTTCTCGAAAAGTATATGAATAAAAGTGTAAAGATTTGTATGACTTCAATTAAAAGAGACCATAAAATGAACTGTTTTAACTTCTAAGTAAATCGTGGTAATAATGTTATTCCAAAAATTCTAAGTTTTTGTTTTATTTTTACATAGTTCTATATAATATTATGTAATGTTGCCTGCTAGACAACACACATTGTTATGTTTAAGGTTGATTTATGAGTAATCAATTATTAAATGAACCCAGAATCTGATATTTAAATATTATTTATGGAAACGATAATAATGTTACCTCCTAATACATTTGTAAAGTAAATATTTTAATTATTATAATATATTATATCATGATTATAACAGAAAGGGGATATATTTTCAATAAATCTTGGACGGCTTCTCGAAAAGTATATGAATAAATGTGTAAAGATTCGTATGACTTCAATTAAAAGAGACCATAAAATGAACTGTTTTAACTTTTTAGTAAATCGTGGTAATAATGTTATTCCAAAAATTCTAAGTTTCTATTTTATTTTAACATAGTTCTATATAAATTTATGTAATGTTGCCTGCTAGACAACATACATTGTTATGTTTAAGGTTGATTTATGAGTAATCAATTATTAAATGAACCCGAAATCTGATTTTTAAATATTATTTTTAAAAACAATAATAATGTTACTTCCTAATACATTTGTAAAGTAAATATTTTAATTATTATAATATATTATATCATGATTATAACAGAAAGGGGATATATTTTCAATAAATCTTGGACGGCTTCTCGAAAAGTATATGAATAAAAGTGTAAAGATTTGTATGACTTCAATTAAAAGAGACCATAAAGAATCTGTATCAAACAAATAATGCTCATTAAGATCATGATTTTTGATAATTCTTACCCATTTTATATCTTTGTTATCAATTCTATGACTTGTGCCAACCACACTTATAGTTATAGTAATGCTGTAAGATTATTATTAAAAAATTTAATTTCTTGTACCATACTAACAAATCTTGATTATATGTTGATGTCAATATTATGAATTGTTCAAACTGCAAATGTTTGTAGACTACACGGTCCATTGACTTCATCATTTTCCCATGTATCCATATTCCATTAAACAAATCTGAAATTTTTATAAATTATAATAAGTTTTGAAAAATTATTTATCGGCCCAATACATTACATATTTTATGTTATGATATTGAACAATGATGTTAAACTATAGGTGGTTTAAGCTAAGAAAGTATATTTATTTTCAAATGTTTTAATATAATTTAATATTATTGGTAACTTATTGTTATTAAAATATTGGTTTACTCTACTTTAATTGAATATATTCAAATGAACTGTTTTAACTTTTTAGTATAGCGTGGTAATAATGTTATCCAATTATTCTAAGTTTCTATTTTATTTTTACATAGTTCTATATAATATTATGTAATGTAGCCTGCTAGACAACACATATTCTTATGTTTAAAGTTGATTTATAAGTAATCAATTATTAAATGAACCCAAAATCTGATTTAAATATTATTTTAAAAACAATAATAATGTTACTTCCTACTACATTTGTAAAGTGAATGTTTTAATAATTATAATATATATATGGATTGTAAAAGACAGGGGCCATAAAAAATCTGTATAATAAATAATGATTAAAATAATAATTTTTGATAATTCCTACCCATTTAATATATTTGTTATCAATTCTATGACTTGTGCCAACCACACTTATAGTTATAGTAATGCTGTAAGATTATTATTAAAAAATTTAATTTCTTGTACCATACTAACAAATCTTGATTATATGTTGATGTCAATATTATGAATTGTTCAAACTGCAAATGTTTGTAGACTACACGGTCCATTGACTTCATCATTTTCCCATGTATCCATATTCCATTAAACAAATCTGAAATTTTTATAAATTATAATAAGTATTGAAAAATTATTTATCGGCCCAATACACTACATATTTTATGTTATGATATTGAACAATGATGTTAAACTATAGGTGGTTTAAGCTAAGAAAGTATATTTATTTTCAAATGTTTTAATATAATTTAATATTATTGGTAACTTATTGTTATTAAAATATTGGTTTACTCTACTTTAATTGAATATATTCAAATGAACTGTTTTAACTTTTTAGTATAGCGTGGTAATAATGTTATCCAATTATTCTAAGTTTCTATTTTATTTTTACATAGTTCTATATAATATTATGTAATGTAGCCTGCTAGACAACACATATTCTTATGTTTAAAGTTGATTTATAAGTAATCAATTATTAAATGAACCCAAAATCTGATTTAAATATTATTTTAAAAACAATAATAATGTTACTTCCTACTACATTTGTAAAGTGAATGTTTTAATAATTATAATATATATATGGATTGTAAAAGAAAGGGGATATATTTTCAGTAAGTCTTAGACAGCTTCTCGAAAAGTATATGAATAAAAGTGTAAAGATTTGTATGACTTCAATTAAAAGAGACCATAAAATGAACTGTTTTAACTTCTAAGTAAATCGTGGTAATAATGTTATTCCAAAAATTCTAAGTTTTTGTTTTATTTTTACATAGTTCTATATAATATTATGTAATGTTGCCTGCTAGACAACACACATTGTTATGTTTAAGGTTGATTTATGAGTAATCAATTATTAAATGAACCCAGAATCTGATATTTAAATATTATTTATGGAAACGATAATAATGTTACCTCCTAATACATTTGTAAAGTAAATATTTTAATTATTATAATATATTATATCATGATTATAACAGAAAGGGGATATATTTTCAATAAATCTTGGACGGCTTCTCGAAAAGTATATGAATAAATGTGTAAAGATTTGTATGACTTCAATTAAAAGAGACCATAAAATGAACTGTTTTAACTTTTTAGTAAATCGTGGTAATAATGTTATTCCAAAAATTCTAAGTTTCTATTTTATTTTAACATAGTTCTATATAAATTTATGTAATGTTGCCTGCTAGACAACATACATTGTTATGTTTAAGGTTGATTTATGAGTAATCAATTATTAAATGAACCCGAAATCTGATTTTTAAATATTATTTTTAAAAACAATAATAATGTTACTTCCTAATACATTTGTAAAGTAAATATTTTAATTATTATAATATATTATATCATGTTTATAACAGAAAGGGGATATATTTTCAATAAATCTTGGACGGCTTCTCGAAAAGTATATGAATAAAAGTGTAAAGATTTGTATGACTTCAATTAAAAGAGACCATAAAAAATCTGTATCAAACAAATATTGCTCATTAAAATCATTATTTTTGATAATTCTTACCCATTTTATATCTTTGTTATCAATTCTATGACTTGTGCCAACCACACTTATAGTTATAGTAATGCTGAAAAATAATTATTAAAAAATTTAATTTCTCATACCATACTAACAAATCTTGATTATATTTTGACGTCAATATTATGAACTTGTTCAAACTGCAAATGTTTGTAGACTACACGGTCCATTGACTTCATCATTTTCCCATGTATCCATATTCCATTAAACAAATCTGAAATTTTTATAAATTATAATAAGTTTTGAAAAATTATTTATCGGCCCAATACATTACATATTTTATGTTATGATATTGAGCAATGATGTTAAACTATAGGTGGTTTAAGCTAAGAAAGTATATTTATTTTCAAATGTTTTAATATAATTTAATATTATTGGTAACTTATTGATATTAAAATATTGGTTTTACTATACTTTCATTGAATATATTCAAATGAATTGTTTTAACTTTTTAGTATAGCGTGGTAATAATGTTATCCAATTATTCTAAGTTTCTATTTTATTTATACATAGTTCTATATAATATTATGTAATGTAGCCTGCTAGACAACACATATTGTTATGTTTAAGGTTGATTTATGAGTAATCAATTATTAAATGAACCCGAAATCTGATTTTTAAAAACAATAATAATGTTACTTCCTACTACATTTGTAAAGTGAATGTTTTAATAATTAAAATATATATATGGATTGTAAAAGACAGGGGCCATAAAAAATCTGTATAATAAATAATGATTAAAATAATAATTTTTGATAATTCCTACCCATTTAATATCTTTGTTATCAATTCTATGACTTGTGCCAACCACACTTATAGTTATGGTAATGCTGTAAGATTATAATAAAAAAATTTAATTTCTCGTACCATACTAACAAATCTTGATTATATTTTGACGTCAATATTATGAACTTGTTCAAACTGCAAATGTTTGTAGACTACACAGTCCATTGACTTCATCATTTTCCCATGTATCCATATTCCATTAAACAATTCTGAAATATTTATAAATTATAATAAGTTTTGAAAAATTATTTATCGGCCCAATACACTACATGTTTTATGTTATGATATTGAACAATGATGTTAAACTATAGGTGGTTTAAGCAAAGAAAGTATATTTATTTTAAATGTTTTAATATAATTTTTTATTATTTGTAACTTATTGATATAAAAATATTGGTTTTACTTTACTTTAATGAATATATTCAAATGAACTGTTTTAACTTTTTAGTATAGCGTAGTAATAATGTTAATCCAAATATTCTAAGTTTCTATTTTATTTTTACATAGTTCTATATAATATTAGGTAATGTAGCCTGCTAGACAACATACATTGTTATGTTTAAGGTTGATTTATGAGTAATCAATTATTAAATGAACCCAAAATCTGATTTTTAAATATTATTTTTAAAAACAATAATAATGTTACTTCCTAATACATTTGTAAAGTAAATATTTTAATTATTATAATATATTATATCATGATTATAACAGAAAGGGGATATATTTTCAATAAATCTTGGACGGCTTCTCGAAAAGTATATGAATAAAAGTGTAAAGATTTGTATGACTTCAATTAAAAGAGACCATAAAAAATCTGTATCAAACAAATATTGCTCATTAAAATCATTATTTTTGATAATTCTTACCCATTTTATATCTTTGTTATCAATTCTATGACTTGTGCCAACCACACTTATAGTTATAGTAATGCTGTAAGATTATTATTAAAAAATTTAATTTCTTGTACCATACTAACAAATCTTGATTATATGTTGATGTCAATATTATGAATTGTTCAAACTGCAAATGTTTGTAGACTACACGGTCCATTGACTTCATCATTTTCCCATGTATCCATATTCCATTAAACAAATCTGAAATTTTTATAAATTATAATAAGTTTTGAAAAATTATTTATCGGCCCAATACACTACATATTTTATGTTATGATATTGAACAATGATGTTAAACTATAGGTGGTTTAAGCTAAGAAAGTATATTTATTTTCAAATGTTTTAATATAATTTAATATTATTGGTAACTTATTGTTATTAAAATATTGGTTTACTCTACTTTAATTGAATATATTCAAATGAACTGTTTTAACTTTTTAGTATAGCGTGGTAATAATGTTATCCAATTATTCTAAGTTTCTATTTTATTTTTACATAGTTCTATATAATATTATGTAATGTAGCCTGCTAGACAACACATATTGTTATGTTTAAGGTTGATTTATGAGTAATCAATTATTAAATGAACCCGAAATCTGATTTTTAAATATTTTTTTTAAAAACAATAATAATGTTACTTCCTACTACATTTGTAAAGTAAATATTTTAATAATTAAAATATATATATGGATTGTAAAAGACAGGGGCCATAAAAAATCTGTATAATAAATAATGATTAAAATAATAATTTTTGATAATTCCTACCCATTTAATATCTTTGTTATCAATTCTATGACTTGTGCCAACCACACTTATAGTTATGGTAATGCTGTAAGATTATAATAAAAAAATTTAATTTCTCGTACCATACTAACAAATCTTGATTATATTTTGACGTCAATATTATGAACTTGTTCAAACTGCAAATGTTTGTAGACTACACAGTCCATTGACTTCATCATTTTCCCATGTATCCATATTCCATTAAACAATTCTGAAATATTTATAAATTATAATAAGTTTTGAAAAATTATTTATCGGCCCAATACACTACATGTTTTATGTTATGATATTGAACAATGATGTTAAACTATAGGTGGTTTAAGCAAAGAAAGTATATTTATTTTAAATGTTTTAATATAATTTTTTATTATTTGTAACTTATTGATATAAAAATATTGGTTTTACTTTACTTTAATGAATATATTCAAATGAACTGTTTTAACTTTTTAGTATAGCGTAGTAATAATGTTAATCCAAATATTCTATGTTTCTATTTTATTTTTACATAGTTCTATATAATATTATGTAATGTAGCCTGCTAGACAACACATATTGTTATGTTTAAGGTTGATTTATAAGTAATCAATTATTAAATGAACCCGAAATCTGATTTTTAAATATTATTTTTAAAAACAATAATAATGTTACTTCCTAATACATTTGTAAAGTAAATGTTTTAATAATTATATATATATATATATGGATTGTAAAAGAAAGGGGATATATTTTCAGTAAGCCTTAGGCAGCTTCTCGAAAAGCATATGAATAAAAGTGTAAAGATTTGTATGACTTCAATTAAAAGAGACCATAAAGAATCTGTATCAAACAAATAATGCTCATTAAGATCATGATTTTTGATAATTCTTACCCATTTTATATCTTTGTTATCAATTCTATGACTTGTGCCAACCACACTTATAGTTATAGTAATGCTGAAAAATAATTATTAAAAAATTTAATTTCTCGTACCATACTAACAAATCTTGATTATATTTTGACGTCAATATTATGAACTTGTTCAAACTGCACATGTTTGTAGACTACGCGGTCCATTGACTTCATCATTTTCCCATGTATCCATATTCCATTAAACAAATCTGAAATTTTTATAAATTATAATAAGTTTTGAAAAATTATTTATCGGCCCAATACATTACATATTTTATGTTATGATATTGAGCAATGATGTTAAACTATAGGTGGTTTAAGCTAAGAAAGTATAATTATTTTCAAATGTTTTAATATAATTTAATATTATTGGTAACTTATTGATATTAAAATATTGGTTTTACTCTACTTTAATGAATATATTCAAATGAACTGTTTTAACTTTTTAGTATAGCGTGGTAATAATGTTATCCAATTATTCTGAGTTTCTATTTTATTTATACATAGTTCTATATAATATTATGTAATGTAGCCTGCTAGACCAGTGGTTCTCAACCTTTTTACTACCCCGGACCACTTCGATAATATTTTATAGGTCGCGGACCACCTTAATTGTACGAAGACCTTTTTTTTGTTCATCAACAAGAATACACAAAATTAATCAAAACATGTTCATTTTTATTACTTTACTATATACTTATTACTATATTACATTTTAAATTATTTTTTAACAATATATTTATAAATAAAATATTACATTTTAATGAGAGCGTTGTGCTTGTTTTGTTTTGACAATTTTATCGAATCTTGGTTCCACTGTAGTTGTCAAAGCCACACGTAAACTATGTGTGGCATCGAGCCTATTTCTAGTTTTGGTTTTTATGTGGGTCATTCCGGAAAATCCAGCTTCACACAGATATGTCGAAGAAAATGGAAGAAGAATTTTCATTGCTTTTTCAAAAAGCACGTAATACTCGTCCTTGAGTTCAATCCAAAATTTGGTAACAGACATTGTTTTAAATTTAGATTGTAGACCAATATCTGATGATATCTCTAACAAAAGTTCTTGTTCTTTTAAACACAATTTATGTTGAGAGTTTGTTAAAAATGGATTTTGTACCCATAAATATCCGTCTCGTGGATCTTGATTCACTGGATAATAATCTTCAAACGTATCATACAATGATTGCAAATGATTTTCGATAGTTATTTTGATATTACTATCGATGTCTAACTCATTAGTTTCTATAAATAATGAAAAAGATTCAAACATCTCATAGTTTCTTTCCTGAATACGCGTTATCCACAACTGTATTTTTTTTTTAAATGCATAAACTTTATTTAACATGGTAAAAATTGTTGTGAGTGGACCTTGTAAACTTAAATTAAGGGTATTTATTAAGTTAAAAATATCAGATAAATAAATACATTTTGCGATCCATTCAGTATTTTGAATAATTGAAATGTAATTGCTTTTCTTTTGAATTAAAAATAATTCAATTTCTTTTCTTAATTCAACAAATCTATTCAGGACTCTACCACGGGATAACCACCGAACCTCTGCGTGCATCAATAAATGAGAATGTTCAGATCCCATTTCCTCACATAAAATTAAAAATAATCTAGAATTTAAGGCATTACATTTAATAAAATTAATTATTTTTACTGCCTCAGTCAATACTTCATTCAAATCTGGTGACATTTTTTTCGCAACTAAATGTTGTCTATGTATAATGCAATGTATATGAACAAAATGTAAGTTTGCTACATTTTTAATTCTGGAAACTACACCAGAATATTTTCCGGTCATACTTGCGGCACCATCCGTGCACACAGACACACAATTTTCCCAGTTTAGTTGGATTTTTTTTATATATTCATTTAATCGTTTAAATACTTCACTCCCTGTAGTATGTGAAGGTAATTCACAACAACACAATAAATCTTCACACAATTCTGATGTTTGAAAATCAATAAAACGCACGTAGCATAGCAAAATTGCTTTTTGAGATACATCAGTTGATTCGTCAAGTTGTATTGAAAACCATTTCGATAATTTAATTTTATCTATAACTTGTTCTTCGATATCCACAGAAATATCATTTATTCTTCTAGAAATCGTGTCATTAGATAAAGGTAAATCATTCATTTTTTTAGCAGCGGAAGGCCCTAAAAGTTCACTAGTAACATCAAGTAAACAAGGTTTAATTAAAGTTTCCCCGATATTATACGGTTTTTTGCATTTGGCTATACGAAATGCTACCAGATAAGATGCTTTAACTAATGAGTAATCAACCTTAGAAATGGTAGACATAACTTTTTTTTGAGCCGTTAACTCTTTACCTTTTCGAATAAAAAAGTCTGTAGGTTTGTTATTAAATTCTTTATGCTTTGATTCCAAGTGACGAATAAGTTTAGCAGGTTTCATTGCTTCATTAGATAAAATCACAGAACACAATACGCACTGTGGTTTCGGTATGTCGTTAGAACCAGAAGAAAAACAAATAAATCCATATTTAATATAATCATCATTATAATTACGAACAAATGTACCTTTTTTCTTCTTAGCTGGTGGTTCAATGATATCATCAACGGATTCCGAAACTGAACTAGTGGCAATATCATTATTATTTTTTTTGTAAAAATTTAATAAGTTCGTTTGTTTAGAATTCATTTTTATTAAACAGAATAAACGTAGTACCGCCGCGACGTCACACTTGCAATTGAAAGCCGAATCAATAATGTAGATACGAAACAAATTGGTGCGATAGTTACTATCTAATATAATATACTATAAAATTCCCAACATACTAAAAATACTAAAAATAGTTCAGATAACAACACAATACGGACCGGCATCTCTTTAATCGCGGACCGGCGCCGGTCCGCGGACCGGCGGTTGAGAACCACTGCTATAGATCACTTGTTTCAAAAATATATAGTATTCAATTTTCACAATAATAAACGAATTGCATTTCCAATCCTACATTCATTAAATTATTAATATGTTTATTATGTATATAAATGTTTATTTGTGCAGTAAATTATTTAATAGGCTTTCAAAATAAATAATGATACTCATTCAGTATTAAATATGATTTAAAAAACAGTTTTATTTATGTATTCTAATAACTTTGTTTTGTTACAGTTTAGTTTAGTTATATTAAAAATCTTTATTGTATATATTTTAGGACACCTAACTTGTGTAGTTGTGTGTATTTTGTATATTACTTGTAATATGCCATATTCTATTGTTCATTTTTTGGATGACAACACGGTTGAAACGGTCCCAGGACATTGGGTGGACAAAAAGCATGGTACTTGTGCTTGGCCTATAAAACAAAAATCAGCTTCAAGGCTGATTGAAAAAAAATGTATGCCTAATGAAATTGAATTTATTTATTTAAAAAGCAGAGAATTATACAAAGGCATTGGTAAATATTATATTATGGGTATTCCTATTAATTGTTCATGTTAGACCGATATTAAATAGACACCTACTATTTTTTGTATTTATATATATTAGTGTAGATATGCTATTGTATTAAATGTATTTATTTAATTCATATTATTTAAGGATAACACTATTGTTATTGTAGATTCATTAGTTGAAGCTAAAAATAAAACTAAAAAAGCTATGATCATGTCCGATTTGTCATCTACAGAAGAAACAGCAGATAGCATTGGTAGAAAACGCCAAAAAGAAATTATGAATTCTCCTACTTCATCTACGAATTCTTGCCCATTGTTTTTAGGTAAAAAATTCACAATACCTAGGTTATTATAACTTATTTTCATATATTAATTTAAATTGTTTAGTCCATGTATCATAAATTAATCAATGATAATGTATGAAATATAATAATATACCAGTCAATGCTTATTTTAATATGATCATTTGATTTTAATTTATTTTATAGATTCTGATAATGAAGATTTGCAGTATAAAAAATCTAAGTTAAGTACTACTTCTATGATTAACTATGAACATTTAAATGATCGTTCTTCATCGCCAACAATCTTAGATGTACCTGTTGCTGTTAATGGTAATGTGATATTATACTTTATTATTGTTTTGTCATCTTGGAATAATAGCAATTATATAAATCTAATTCATCAAAGTAGTTTTTCTTATATTCTGATAATAACTATATTGTATTATAAATATAGATTCTGAAAATATATTGATGTATAATAAGGGATCAAACTGTCCACCACCAGTAGTCAAGTGTCCATCAGATAAAACTATCAAATGGAACCATAGGAAAAAGGAAAATGGTTGGTCACCATTAAAGTTGCAGGATAATCGAGCTAATAACAATTCTGAAGGTACCTATATTATTATTTGAATGAATTAGCATTTTAGTGAATGATTAAAATTTAACAATTTTTTACTAATAATTTGATACTGTATATTATTGCACTACCGTATATTAGTATTTTTCTTGTTTGTATTTTATATTTACTTTACCCATCTAATACATAATGGTATTTTTAAAAAAAAATTTTAGATACTAATAGAGGTTCTCGCTTTATGAAACAGTGGCCATCCAACGAAACTTTGAAACCGTTAAGTGAAAAACAGTGCAGTTACATTGAATCTTCATCCTCAAAAAGAAACAAAGAATGTAATGAGCTTTTGTTATCAAATGTATATATATTTATAGTATAGTATATACTATATTCATTAAATTATTGTAAAATATATGATTTAGATAATAGTGAGCCTCTATTGAAAAAAAATCCGTCGTCCAAAGACACACCTGAAAATTTGAGTTCATTTGGTAGTAAACAACAAAGTGGTTCATTAAGTTCAAAAATAAATGCCAATAGTAATGTGTTTATAAATTTATAGTTTGAATTTAAAAAAAATTGATTTGATTTAATGTTTTTTAGATAACAAACAAACTGTAGTGCGAGAATTATTTTCCAACTCAAAGAAATCGGATGAGGAGTTATCATCCTCGCAATCTAATTCTTTCAAAAAAAAAAAAAGTTATGAGGTAGAACACGCTGGTTTAACCCGCAGCATAGTAACAGAAGATACTCCTCAACACTATTCAAATGGTATGGTTAATTAAAATATAATAATTTATAAACTACACTTATATTTTATCAATACTTGAATAAACATTTTAAAACACCACAACAACTATTTCTGAAAATGAAATCTACAAAATGTAACTGTTGAATCTCTTTGTTTTTACATTTTAATTTTATTGAGACTTTAATAAATTAAAAACTCATGTATTTACTAAAATTACCTATTAAATAACAAAGTTCAAAAATATTATATTCTAATAAATATATTGCATTTGTTAAATGTTGTTGGTATACACTCTGTATACATACACATCTCATATTATCTTGATAAACATACTGTTAAATGTATTCTTATGTATTAACTGTTATTTTTTATTTTATTTAAAACATTTATTTGATTGAAAATACTATTTAAATAATTATATAATATTATTTAATATTTTTAATTTTTAGGTTTTCAAAAGCAGGTATTACGTATGCTTACCTACTTAACTAGTGAAGTAAGATATTTAGAATCTGGTCAAGCAGAAATACTAAAAAAAATTGAAAACGCAGCTGAGAACAACTACAGCAATTCTGAAACTTTAACGGAAAGTCTTTTCAATGATTTAACAGAATGCCCATTACCTATTGATAATATAACAGATCTCAATACACTCGAAGATAAAATTTCTGGGGACAAATGTTTTCGTAACAAATTGGTAATTAAATAATTTTACCATAATTTATATGATAAAGTTTAAAATTATTTAATATTTATTAAATTCTTGATTAGATTAATGAATTATCTTGTACGGGAGGAAAAAATTTGAGATTAATGGTAAAACGAATTATGAATAAATTATTTACTGATGATCTTATGTCTCAATATTCCTACACCGGAAAGAAGGGAAAAAACAAATTTAACAATTTGTTTGTATGCGCTGTTATTTTTGGTAAGTTGTGTGTATACATATTTATTGAATGTTAATTATATATCATGTTGATTATATATTCTTCTGTAATATAAGAGCTATTTGTTAATTATTAACCCACAATATTAATATTCAAAAAATTATAACATAAAAACTAATTATTTTTATAAAGCGCTTGTAGCATTTTGTCT
>JANEHU010002936.1:0-21071 GCA_027563435.1 Nasonovia ribisnigri | reverse complement strand
ACCGGTAAACTTATATATTTTCACTTTGCCAAGACCTTCATTAAACTTTATTAAGATTTGGTACGTAAATTGTTGGTTAATATTCTTTATGGATACCACGTGAGCATCACGATCGTGTTCACGATCATGGGCCATTATGTGTTCTAATAAATAAAATCACACTCTTTAATACAAAAAAATAAATTACAACATTTTACTCAGTATAAATTATTACATATAATTTTAATGAACAATACATGTAATTTGAATATATGTTTATGTGTTTTAAAATTTTGAACCATTAAAATAGGAGTGCCGAAAAAGTGAAACATAACGAGTAGTACAAAAAGTTGCAAAAAAACAAGAAATAATAATTTAGAAAAAAAAAAAAAAAAGGCATCAGACAAGCCGAGGCGATGTGGGGGGTACGTGATGGCGAGTGGGTGGTGCATATGATATGTTGCTATAACTGGTTCATGGCTACTGGTCACCTTTACACCGTTTTCAGGCCAGTCCTGCGGGGCGGACGAGAGTCGCGGGCGCGTTTGCTCGGGACGCGAAGACGACCATGGCAGCGGCCGCGGAGCCCGGCCACGACGGCTGCGAGATTAACGACGGTTGGCCACGAGAGGCTAGTGCGCGATGTCGTGCGCTGGTTGACGGTGCTGAAAGCTCCGAAGACGACTGTTGTGCCTTCGACGACGCGGACCAAAGCTCGGAGCGATCGAAGAAGACTATATTATAATATCGGTGTTGTGGAATCGGCGACTCGGCCAGCGGGATCAGAAAATTGGAGAAAATTTGCGGAAAGCATCGCAACGCGCCGCTGTCCTGATATCCTCCTCTCGCTCTGGCTTCCCCGTCGGCACCATGTCTGCTGCTGCCTATGGCCAAACTCTGAAACTTTCCGTCTCCTCGAGCCTGGAGGTGCTGATGTCCGTGTTCCTGACCACCCAATAATAATTATAGTCGTCTATCGCTCACCCGCCTTGAGCTCTGCGGTCCACGTCGCCTCCGTCACGAGTCGTCTTCCCGAGCACAGCAGCATTCGTCACTGGTATACCCAAGGTCGGACGTCGTTGTCCGTACCGGTACCGCTAGCCTCCGTCGTCGTGCCGTCGTCGCTCCCGGACCGAAGCAGCCGAGCACCCGTTGCGCCGCCAGAGGGTCTCGCGTGTCGGCGTCCTCGAGCGCGCGACGTCCGCGATCCCGTCCGCTACCGCAGGTGGCCGGAGAACGTGTATTGCTGACTTACCGCCGATCGCCACCAAGAGTGCACTGTCACGTAATTACACCTCAACCCCACGTCATCGCCTCGCCTTGTCCGCTGCCCTCGGCCCGGGGGGAATTTTCGGTCGGTTTCACTTCGGGGGGCAACAGCACAGTACGCGTACGGTCTTGGTGATGCCTCCCCACACAGTGGAGACAAATCTTGCTCTCCTGCTGCGTGGGGATGCGCGTATGTCTAGCTTGACCCCCGGGTCCAGCCATCCGATCAAATCTCCAAAACTGTTTTTGACCTCCAGTCCCCGGGCCGGTGTGACGAATATCGCCTCGTCACTGAGCTCCTCCACCGCTTCCTGTATCATTGCCGGCTCTTCGACCACGTCATCATTTATCGTTTCGACCGGTTTTTCATCGTCGTACTCTTCGTCCTGTTTGATGACATCGTCGTCGCCACCCGCAAACTGTAGAGCATAAAACAATAGACCCTCCAAATCCTCGATGGTCGGTTCTTCGTCGGTGTTGTCGATTTGGTTCAGTTGTTCCTCCATTATTGCATAGTTGATGTTGTTAATGATATTTTCGAGGACTTCGTTTATGATTTCTTCAACTGTTAGGGTCGTCTCGTCTGTTTGCGTTACAGCCATTTTGACAGAAATTAGGGAGATTATGTGGTCAGAATTGCAAATGAGCCGATTTGGAATTTCGTACTAGACCGTCGCCGAAAATTTAAAACAAACATCGTTTATTAGTAGCCAGCGAGTACGCCATAATATTATTAATCGACCATCATCAGCTGGATTTCGGTCCCGTTTATTTTTCCAAACACCATAGCTATTATTATTATTATTATTATTGATATACAAACTATACTTAAGCTGCAGAGGTATACTATAAATTATAATTGTATTATAATATTTTAACAAGGATTTATACATAGACTTTACATAACATTATATACTGTTGTACTCGTTTTAAACTTTTATAGGCGAAGTCTTTTAGATTTTGATCAGATAACAATCAATGCGTATTGCCATTTTACAATATTATTTATATTTTTTGTGTATGTGTAAGTAAATTGCGTTTTATAGTAGAAAAACTTCTTTGATCTTCAATATTTAGGATGATTTCTGATCAAATTGGATCTAGTTGGTACTTTGAAAAGCCGAAATTGAAAATTAAAAGTTATTTTTTGATAATCAGGAAAACCGACAAAAAATTAGGGAAAAACTTTTTATTGGCATTTTTCTACATTTTATAATTTTCTAATAGCTATTATAGAGATTTTAAATTTTCTATTTTTTTTCTTCAAATATCGATGGATAAATTTTCAGTTGCGGTCAAAAATTAAAAAATTTAGTAAGAGGTTCCACATATATGTTTTACTACTTCACCTTCTATCTTCAACAACAACTCTTTTTTTAAACACATTACACAATTATTTAAGAATAATCGATTAACAGATCACTATCGTCTATCTGATATATTAACCTAGCTAATTGTTTTTTAAATTATAAATCATTTTATGTAGTCCACAACAAATCTGTTTCATTATGTGACTTTTCAAGAATATCATACATTTCAGTATTATACACATAATATTAATCAGCTTCATTATTTTTTGATTTTCTGTTTTGGAAAAATTAATTCATTAAATTCGTATATTAGTACTATAGTAGTGTTGTAGCCATTAAAACTTCTACTGTATAGGTAGTCTATAAAGAAGTCTATTTTTCAATGTTTAGCTTATATAAGTATAGGTAATTTGTTATCTTTTTAATTTTCTATATGGACATATTGAATTTGCACTTAAATTAATATTTAAAATTTTTTGTTTAACCTTCAAAATTCCTATACCTAATATTATATGTTTTGTATTAACCACCGTTCGTGCAGGCGCCATCCCCGCTCGGTTGCTAAGTGACGCGTTTAACATGACGACGCTCAAGTTTGGACGTTGTTTTTTGTATCATCAAGACATCAACAAGATTTTACAATTTCGAAAAATGTCTATAGATTTTTTAACCTGATATATAAAAAAGAATATATATATAATATATATATTTATATATATATAAAAGAATCAGGCGATCTATCGACGGAATACACATATAATATATTATAATAATACTGTTTGTCTATCCTAAATAAATCAACTCGCGATTTGAGCTACTTCGATTTGGGACGTCAAACTTTCTACTCAACCTTCAATGTCACGTACTTATCTATAATTATTCATCGTAGGTGGAGGACATCAGTATTCCAGGCCCTGGTCACTCCATGCTGGTATACCTCCACCGCGGTTTTGTGTAATTTACAATATAATACACGCATCTCGCGGTGAGTGTGTGAGTGTGTCTGTTTGAATATCAACTCATAATATAATATCTGTAGTTTTTTGTTTTTAACATATTATTTAAATTTAACTAGGTAGTTTACGAATGGTGATTTATTAACACTATATAAACATTGTAAATATTATAGGGACCCTGAAAATTAAATTTTGAAGAGTTGGTATATCTACCAACTAGATATTCCAACCAGTATTCTGCATTTTTACTTCTTTTATTATAAATTCTAAGAACCTTACCAAATACCAATATTCCAACAATCATTTATCTTAATGGACGCGTTGGCATATTGTTTGAGACGTTTGTGAATTATGTAGATATATAGGTACTAAATATAATGATTTTTCGTAAATTAAAAAATAACAGACCACAAAAACATACAATAGTACAAGTTGCAAAATCAATTGATAAACGTTGGGTTAGATTACTTATTAAGTATAAGAATGTAAGATCCTAAATACTTATATCAAACAGAAAGAATACTGAATATATTGGTTATACCTAGTAGATATACGAGGTTCTTAGTACCTCCTAGGTATAGTCGTATAGTCATATTGACAACAATAGATACTATTTATATTCAATATTCGTCGTACATCTAGACGTACAAATAGACCAACCATTGTTGAATCAATTAAATTATCTACCTACCTACTGATGAGTCGTTGATAAGTCATTCGTTTTTCACTTGCAATAAGGTTATATATTGGTATTAAGGTATTTTCTAGGACGGATGGATTCAATGTCGAAATATCCATTTGGATGGTTCGTGGATATGTTTAACGTTGGATATTTTGATATGATGATATTTAGGTGGATGTACCTACTTAATTGATCGGAAATCGACTGACGAAACCTAAAATGGGTCATAAGTCATAACTATACATAAGGTACCAGCTGGACCATGACAGAAGAATTCAGTCATGTTAATTTCGCCCACGAAGAACAGACATCATAATGTCATAGTGTAGAGTGTTAACGAACCTGTCAAATTTAAACAAAACAAAAAATAAAAAATAAATAGGTATTTTTGCAATTTTATTATAATATGTGAAAATTCACGTACAAGAATACAACATTCAATCTGCAAATATATTGATAATTATTAATTATTTTATCTCATAGGTATTCATATATTCAGCCTATATTATTTCAAAAATTACTTTTGAAAAACCTATAGGTATACAAATAAATGCAAGATGTTTCTTAATAAATTAGGTAATTTTTTCAAAAACTTAATAGGTACCTAATATACAAAACCCAACGTTGTAACAGTTAATTATTAATAATATTAGTTTTAATTTTCTAATAACCAGTATTAATTCATTTAGTTCTCAAGTCTATAAACTATAATAATTATTCCTGTTCTATTTAACTAGTTCATAATCTTATATTTTTGGGTATTAGTTCGCAGGATTTTCATCCGATTCGCTAGCAGAACGTATGGCCGACTGTAAGTGCAAGGTCCTTGTGACAGCTGATAGCGTGTACAGAGGAGACAAATTGTTAAACATTAAAAGCTTATGTGATATTGGTAATAATTTAATACATGCCTACGTATATATCAATTAAATTGCATTATAAACAAATAACAAATAAATATATATTTACACATTCTAGCAATGGACAAAGCCAAGCATTTTGGCCACGAAGTATCAACTTGTATTGTAGTTCGTCACTTACCGCGTCTTTACAGATCCATGAACACATCTAATGGTACAAATGGGTCTAATTCCGACATCATAGATCTACACTCAGACGTAACTATACTCAATATTATATTAAATGATGTAACTGACGTTCTCGGTAATATGAGCAATTTGGAAGTTGTAGTTGATAACTTCTCCCCCCCACCTCCAAAAAAACAATAAAAGTTTATTTCATATTAATGTATCATGTTATTACTAATTAGGTATTAAATAAATTTGTTTCATCCCTGCTTCGTGTATAATTACTAGAGCTAGCCTACACGAACCGGAATTCGTCTAATTCAAAGTCGGATTGTGATTGTTCGGACCAGAATTTAGAACACTGTTGTAGGGCCTAATTCAAAAATTAATTTTCTGGTCTGATTAAAATCGGGCCTCCAATAAAATTTCCAATTCGGATCAAATATCAAATTATGGTCTCTTAAAAAATAACTTTGGATCGGGCTGTCATTAGACGTGCTGTTCAATATATTATGGCGAGTTAATTTTCGGATTTTCGAGTGTGGATCAGGTCGGATCAACTTTGAATTCGTTTTCACCGATCGGATCCATTTCAGGGCTCTTTTAATAGGTTCATGGTTATTGGACCTACTTCCTACACTTAAAATTTCAGCTATGCGGTTACCAACAAATTAGGTATAAAGAAAATATAGGTGATGTGGATATTGTATTTTAGGTGCCATGGACTGATGGACGAGATTATTGGTGGCATGATGAGATGGATGATGTAGAACCGTCTTGTTATCCAGTATGGGTGTCTGCAGAAGATCCACTGTTTATGTTATACACGAGGTTAGTAGGTATCTATAGGAACCTTTACTAAAAAAATATTGTTAGTCTTTGCTAATTAGTGTAAAACCTTAAGAGTTGTTCCGCTAGTTACATTTATTTTATCTTAATAAATTGCCAACTACAGTAGTCAATAAAATAAATGAATATGTACATATTTTGATGGTTATATTTTCAGGGTTCACAGTTTTGAATTATTTTAATGTTAACTGTTAAAAGTCAATCTTAATTAATTTTATATTACTTTCCAAGGACCTGCAGTTACCTATTTATATTAAAGTAACTATAGAACTAGAAACCTACTTATTTTGGGTAATAAATTTAAATATTTAGGTTAAACATAATAGTTTATTACTATTATTATCATCTATTTAAAAGCCGAAGTCTGAATTAAACAGAACAGTGAACATAATATAAACAATTTAGTAATTAGTTCAAATTTCAAATTACATTATTATTAATAATAATTATTATTATTATTAGTGGTTCAACAGGAAAACCAAAAGGAGTGCTTCATACAACTGGTGGATACTTATTATACGCTGCTACTACTTTCAAGTATGTTTTTGATTACCATCCAGGGGATGTTTATTGGTGCACAGCAGATATTGGTTGGATCACTGGCCATTCTTATGTTGTTTATGGACCTTTAGCAAATGGGGCAACATCAGTTATAGTAAGTCTTTTTTAATTTAATTATACACATCAACAGTTTGATCATTAGAACAAATAACTATTATTCTGAAAGGAAAACTTAGTAAATTGAAAATTGATTTGAAAACATCAAACAAATAAAATATAATTGAATATACCTATATTTTTGTAACTTTAGTTTGAAGGAACACCATTTTATCCAGATAATGGAAGATACTGGTCAGTTATTGAAAAATACAAAGTTACACAGTTTTACACTGCACCAACAGCCATTCGTGCACTGATGAAGTTTGGAGAAGAACCAGTGAAGAAGTACAGACATTATTTAGTAATTTAGTTGCTTTAGTTATTAACTTGTTTTTGTTTTTAGACATAATCTCGATTCACTAAAAGTATTAGGTTCAGTAGGTGAACCAATAAACCCGGAAGCTTGGTTGTGGTATTACCAACATATTGGTAAAGAAAGATGTTCCATAGCGGACACATTTTGGCAAACTGAAACTGGAGGGCATGTTATAACTCCACTTCCGGGTTGTACACCAATGAAACCAGGATCTGCAGTAAGTGTTTTACTATACAACTATAAAGACGATCCCAAACAACTACCAAGTAACTTATTGGTATTTATAGTCATTTCCATTCTTTGGTGTTAAACCAATCCTATTGGATGAAAGTGGTAAAGAAATTGAAGGAGTTGGAGAGGGATACTTAGTATTCAATAAGCCTTGGCCTGGTATGATGCGCACATTATTTGGAAATCATGAACGGTTCCAATCAGTTTACTTCAGCAAATTTTCAGGATACTATTGTACAGGAGATGGTAAATTAAAATTAATGTTTAAACATCAAAGTTCATAATTTATAGGAGAATAATTGATGTCTCGTGATAGGTGCGAGAAGAGATGAAGATGGATACTTTTGGGTGACTGGAAGAGTGGATGATATGTTAAATGTATCTGGGCACTTGATGAGCACTGCTGAAGTGGAATCTGTACTCACTGAACACCCAGATGTTTCCGAAGCTGCGGTTGTATCAAGACCACATCCAATTAAAGGAGAATGTCTTTACTGTTTTGTTACTCCTAATCATGGTGTGACTTTTACACCAAAGCTTTCATCCGAGTTAGTTAAAAAAGGTAAATTTTACATACAGATAAATATTATAAATACATGTATCAAGGAGTTAAAACCACCTGTTGATATTTCACCTAGTTAATATTCATTAATTACCTATACAAATAAAAAAATTATGTTTTAGTGAGGGAATCGATAGGGCCTTTCGCTATGCCGGACATTATTCAACATGCACCAGGTCTTCCAAAAACTCGGTCTGGAAAAATTATGAGAAGAGTTTTACGAAAAGTAGCAATCAATGACAGAGAAGTAGGTGACATATCAACATTAGCTGACGAACATATAGTTGAAGAGCTATTCAAAAACAGGCCGGAGAAATCATAAAAAGTTACCAAAAAAAAAATTTATTTTATAATATTGTTTGGTGCAAACATGACTTACATATCAAATTGTGAATTTTTTGTCTTAAGTCCTTAATAGTATGTAATCAAAAAAGTTGTCTTAAACAATTAATTTAGGGTGACATATAATTACTCGTGGTTTATTATAATGAATATTACGTACTTAATCCAATAGAATGATGCTCACCATCATAACTAATTGAGCTCATCTTTATTGTAAGTGAATTATATTCTGTACTCATTAGTTGACAGTTGCTTATAAAGTTGTAAGTTTGACAACCAATGTTGTCAGTTGTTAAGTTTATTATTATGTTTAAACTATAGTTATACGAAAAATATTATGATGATAAAAATCTGTTTTCTTAATTTTTTGATATGAATTAAGAGCAACTACATCAACATAATATAAATGTACCTAAACGATTGCAGTCGTAGTATTTTAAGTGTTACTGTTATAATATAATAATCGCATGGATGATTCAAAAGTAAGAATCATTACATAACTTATATTTACTATATTTACTAAGTACATAACGCTACCATCCTCTCCAATAATGATTTTTACAATAAGAAACTGAATATAAATATCTACTTATATATATATAATACTCTGTAAGTCAATGATATAATTTACTATGTTTAATGTTTATGTACAAATGTTTCTGTTAAGAAATCAAAATGGAACAAATGATATCAAACTAAAGCACAAAACAACCATTATTTTTTTTTTTTTTGTGACTACTTTTATTGTTATTTAAAATATGCTTACAGGAATGAACATTATAAAATGAAATTTAAGAGTATCGCATACACTTACGCAACACATACATATCATTTTTAAAGTTATTTTATAGCAGTAAAAATTGTTAATCATATATTTAATCTATTATATATTAATTTGTAACCAATATTGTTATATAATTTGAATAAATAAAGAAAAAAATTATCAAAACAAAATTGATACTAAATCTTGAATTATTCATGAATTAAATATTGTATTATTGTTTATTTGTTTTTAATACTAATTATTGGTTTTAATTAAATCCCCATAGTACAATGTTTTTGAATTCAGTCTATTGTCCAAGTAATTACTTTCTATTTCTGCCAAATTGCCAGGGCCAGCTAAAGAAATACACTAAATGACAAAATATATTTAATTAATACACATATTGGATAATACAAATATTGATATAATATTATATAATAATAATGTCAACATTATCAGAAATAAATTGAAAACAAAAAAAATTGCTCTTATATAAAGTGTTTCTCACTTTAGTAGACAAACAAAAAGCATATCTAATATCTACACATAATCAAGAATAATTAAATTAATTTCTCATTTAATAAATAGATTTTTAGTAGGTTTTTAAAATGTATAAAGTGTATATGAACTAATTACAATTAACATATTATTTGACCCAGGGACTGTAACCGAGCAGAAAAAATAAGTGGTTCTAAAACTATAAAACCCCTTAAATGTTGGGAACCCAGAACAGAGTTTAAATGTCTTCAAATAACCGGAACCAAAGCCCACATTTCTAAAGGTATACATTTTGTGTTTTACAATGATTATTAATTTTGTATATATTTACCTCTATAATAGTTATCAAATGCAAGGAGTTCTTTAATTAAACTAAAATTAATTTTGTTTAGTATTTTATTTCTTGTGAATACTTATAAATTATATGACTATAGTAATCTCGCCAAATCAGAGTTGACAAGTCTTCACACTATATTTATATTTTATTTTGATAATAATATCTGTAATGTCATAGGTAGACTTAAATTATATTATAAGTTTATGTATAATATAAATAATTATTTTACGTGTGTCTAAAATTATAAATTAAAGAAAAATAAATTTTAAAAGAAAAACTATTGAAACCCTTAAATAGATATCATCACCAGAACCCTAACCTTAGCCTTTGATTTAAATTTCCAAGAACCTTCTAAAAAAAAACAAAAATTTTAAATGTATATTTTGTCAATTTTAGAAAAATTGAACTTATTTATTAATATGTAATTTGTATGCATTCTATGTTAATAAATGGGAATGTTTGTGTGTGTGTCCACATTCAAGTATATCGCACTTGTAGTTTTGAAATTTGGTACATATGTAATCAATCAGTAATCCTATACCAGAAAATGTGCACCTTGAAGCCAAATTTTAAATTTTGTATTGAAAGAGAGGATCACACAGCTATTGGTTTTATTAGGTTTTATTAACTATGCATTTTATACTCATATATTTAAATGAAGTTATTTTTTTTTAAAGGTCTCCCAATTATATATGTACGAGTGCAAAATATTTTATTTAAAGTTATAAGTATTTAAATTATTTACATACAATTAGTAATAACAATCAGTTAAAATTTAACATACTTGCTTGTGTTCAATATTTTTTGGGAGAAAGAATGCAATATTTTTGGTTATCTGACGAGTTAATTCATATAGGTGTTTACCACCTCCATAACTTGGCATTATATCATCAATATTAAAAGTTGTCTTTTGTGAATATTTAGGACCACCCCATGGTGGGGCTAAAAATACAACATCCGCTTTTAAAGTAGGAGCCAAAGCATAGTAATCTCCAATAATAAATTCTATGCGATCTGATACACCATACACCTTGGCATTATTTTGTGCAAGTTCTATTTTAATCGGATCAATATCTATTGCAATAACTGAAAAATGTTAAAAATTAAAATAAGTTTCTTATAAAAGTTTTAAATTTAAGCATTTATAACTATAAATAAATGAATACATTTTAAAAATAAGTCTAGGTACCTACCCTTTTTACTAGTTAATGCAAATTGAATGGAATTACTTCCAGCACCGCAAAACCCATCAATTATCAGATCACATGTACACCGTTCAGCAATCATGCGACTTATTACTTCTGGTGTCGCTGAATACCAACTTTCTAAAATATAATAATATTATAACATACAAATAAATATATACTTCTACCTATATAGTTGTAGGTCAGGTATAAGTGAAAATTCAATTTTTTTTAACTATAATTGTTAAGTCAATAGCTGTTTACAATATGGTATATCCATAGACCTATAACTATGTTAGTAGGTCTATGGGAATATTGCTTAAAACTGTTTTATTATCACAGTTTCATCTTTTTGTAATTTTTCTTTACTCAGTGTCACAACATTGCGGCAAAAATATATTGATAATATTGTAATTTTATGCTTACCACTGTCTAATTTAATTCCTTGGTCATATTTTTTAAACAACCTATATCTAGAACGCCAATATTTTAACAATGAAGTGTCTTTCTGTATTTCAGCAGGTAATCTTTTAAAAAGTTTTGGATCCAATCTTTGACGCTTAGTAACATTTTTCAACTCTTTTATTCGTCTGCGTTTATTTTTAAGAATTCCATCACTACCCATGATAAAGATTTGAGAGAAAACAATTCAAAACACATAAACTAAACGACAGAATATATCAAATCTGTTATGTGGACTGTAATTAAACCATTGAAATTTGAAGTCGGATTGTAATGTACTATAGAATAGATTATAGAATCATGGAGTCAATTATATTACTTTAAAATAGATTTAATGACGAACTAAAAGAAACAATTCTGTACAGTTATTTGTGAATGGTGATACTGGAATTCTTATTATAATTATCACGGAGTACGGACTATTTTTTTTTTTATAAGATATTTAATTGATATAATACTTTTGTTAATAGTTAAGGGATTGGAAGCGATGATTTTCTTTCTTTGTCTAACACACGTGGGACATAGGAATTTAGACGTTCTTTCATTCTAACGTACCGATCTAGTGAAGCGATAAGAATTTTGAAAACAGATTTGAATTTGTCGTCATGTTTTCTTTAAATCGACATTCCCACATTTTTGATTTAATCCCCCTAAATAATAAAAAAAATTGGTACTAAAAAAGGAAATGGAATATTTACATTTTTGGAGGAGTTAAAATCAAAAAATTAAAAATCTGGAAAAGCCGATCACAAGTAAACTTGACGTCAAAATCAAATATGTTTCTAGAATTAATAAATGAGACCTTATACTATGACAATATTAGCACAGAAACAATATACTAGTATTTTATTTTTAAAAATATAATAAATAATAATATTAATAAATTATAATCTGTGATAGTGTTTTGGCGACGGGCACAGAAGACAGTATTATTGATAAATGATAACAATAAATAATAATAATAAACCCACAGAACCTGGTATACCTGGTACATCGTTATTCGTGATAATATCAACCGAATAAACCATATAAACATTATTATTTATTTTATCTATAACACGGACTCAACGACCGTAAATATTGTTTATTGTTCTCATTCCTCAAGTCAAAAACACAACTCAAAAGTTCTCATACATTGCATTTTGTAATTACCGTTATTGTATCGATATTTTAATCGATAATTTAACATGAAGCCTGTAATAGCTGCCGATGAAATGTTCCCTGAAGGGACCAGTGCCATAATGGACTTGGACGATGAGGTAATTTAAATAAATAAATGTTATATAATAATATATACAGCGTGATTCACCAAGTATGCTCACTCCCATTTTTTCTCTAATAATGCAATTGTTCAAAATCTGAAATTTGGAATTTTTAAATAAACCTACTATAGTAATACCATATTTTAAAATTCTTGAGAATTTTTGTAAACCTTAATGGGTATCCTGTAAAGATACTTCTGTTTTCAAACGAGAACCTCCCTTTCTACTGTTTTAATCCAAAATTTGTTTTCTGAAAATGATGACATCAAAATTAAAATCCTAATGAGTCAATATTACACTAAGTTGAGTTACTCAACTTAGTGTAATAAGGAAAACGGGTCCATGATAATTGATTTGGAAGATATGGGGGCCATGATGATTTGAACATTTGATAATTAATATGTATAATTTTTAAAAAAGGTCTAAGTATTATTATACTAGATCCAATATTATATTACATCTGTTTCATATTTTTGTGAACCATTTTTAAAGTCTATTATATTTTATACAAACATTTCAATAATTTAGAAACTACTCGTTTGAATTTTGGATTAGATAGGTACATACCAATTTAAAAATAAAAATGATGCACTAAATAAATTTAGATTTTAGAGTGAACAGTTTTATTTGAAAAATAGAAGTTTTTATCGCCACAGGACACTATAAGTACCTATAGCAGTACAATTCTGATTTTTGTACGAATAAATTCATTATTAAATGAAAAAATGGAGGTCAGCATGCTTAATGAATAACCTATATATTATTAAATTATTATATTATGTATTGTTCTTAGACGGGAAGCAATGTTATATTTGAAATGAGTGACAAAAATCTACAAGCAGATTTTTATAATGGTACGTTATATTATATGAACACATTATAATTTAAGATTTGTCATATTTTTGTTATTTTAATGTTACATTTTATTGTATGATAGTTATGTCATAGTATTTAGTATTCAAAGTGTCTATGTAGTATGGAGATTTGCGATCTAGGAATAACTTAAAAAACATCACTCATCACTGGTATTAAGAAAGCCTGTTATGCCCATCTGTCTAACACATAATTTTCAATAGTTATTACTTAATAATACCATTATTAATCTTATAAAAATATTTAAATATAATATAATGATCCTTTGTCCGCATCCTAGGAGGTATATCCATACTACATAATTTTTTCATTACTCAACTCAATAATTTAAATTTAAAAAGTAAAATATCACAAGTTTTAGATTTAAATATTGGACATTGAAAATAAAATATCAAAAATCAACTCCTATACAAGCCTAGATAAATGTCTTCTCTTCAATTTGTATAATAAGTGTTCATACTGTAATTTTACTCGCTAAGCTAAATTATTGGAAATACGAAACTAAGTTTCAGTGTTTCACTAAAATTTGCATTTGTAATTAGTGTGTAAAGTACTGCGTTACTGACATAGTGACAAGTGCGTGCACATGCGGGAGCGCTCTGCTATTTTTTTATACACAGTCACCCACACTAATTATCACTTACTACGCACACATTTACACGACTCCCATTCACACAAATAGAAAATTGCCTATAATGGACTCCTTAGAAACAGTCAGTATTGATACCCTTTAATATACTTAATTTTAAATGTATACATTATGTTTAGAAACCAAAAGGAGTTGGCTACTTTCCTGACATTTTTTTTTCTCATAAAGATACCTATAAAGTTAATTTACCAACCATACTTATTCTTAATTTTTATTGAAATTTTAGTTTTTTTTCTCTACTTTATAAAATCAGCCGAGAATATTTATCTTCTACAATATATAATATTTTGGAATGGATTGAATCAAATTTCTAAAAACAAATGAGAAACTGAGGAAATCATGTTCACTAACTGTAGTTGATTTCTAATGTAATAGATAGACCTTTCATAAAACATTTGTTACATTATTCATTAGGTTAAGTAAGTAATACATAGTTTTAAAAACTTTTGGAGCTTTTTCTCTGTCTGTGAAGTAAGAGTGTGTGATTGTTCCTCAAGTATTGATTATATGAGATGAGTTCATTGCATTGGTTTATCATCTTTTATAATTAATACATGTAAAAAAAACAAATACAAAATCCTGGAGAAAAAATATGGCAATAAAAGAATAATGTTAAGATGTATTATTAATATATTAGGTTAGGTGAAAACAAGTCTCTCATCTTAGAAAAACAGAGTGACATTACATTTTATTACCCTATACTTAATACCCACACCTATCCTATTGTTTTGTTTATTAATGAACTGCTTGTGTTTTCCAGATTTTAATGATCTTAACGATGATGATGAATTTTAGCATATCAATGTTACCTCATGAGAAAAACAATCCACAAACTACTTGATTCATAATAACAAATAATGGCAATGTGGTCGTGAAAGTTTTTTTTTTAAATATTTTCGTATTATGTCAAGTATTTGTTATATATTTTAGTATTAAAAATATCAAGATATTAATTATAGCTATATTTAATTATTTTATCACAAATATATTTATATTATAAATTATAATATAACAGTATTCTAAAATACAATTAATCTTACATTTTTATATCCATTATTAGTAAAATGTACAAACAATTTACAATTTTAACATTTTCATAGTAAAATATAATAAAAACCTATGAGATTCACTAGATAATATTCATACTTAAAATTTTTATAATAGGTCAATTCACTCACATATTTTTTTATTACCAAGTTCAAGGTTTGACAAAATTTGTAAAAATTACAAAAATGAGCAAATTATTTTGAGTTAGAAATTCATAAAAAATG
Organism: Nasonovia ribisnigri; assembly: GCA_027563435.1. Taxonomy (NCBI): domain Eukaryota; kingdom Metazoa; phylum Arthropoda; class Insecta; order Hemiptera; family Aphididae; genus Nasonovia; species Nasonovia ribisnigri. The sequence goes on along the minus strand of JANEHU010002936.1, from coordinate 5,588 downwards.
TTCTTTTTAAATCTAAGATTTAAAATTTAATTAAAGATTCCTCATTAGCTTGCCTATTTTCTTCAAAAAAATGTCCACCTAAAAGTCAAATTAAATATTTATGAATGTTTAAAGTTCAAATTTTTCCAAGATTGGATATTCATTCGATTTCTCATGTAGCAATGTTCTTATTTTGCTGTAATTCAAAAAGAAATAACTTTAGACACTTGAAATTTATATCATATGTTTATTTTATCAATTCATATACTTGCTACAATTTTCAAAATATTATGACTTGTTTAGTTTTTTTTCTCTAAATGTCACTGAAGTCGTCTTATTTGTTGGGTCAAAAAGCTTGAAAATTTAATACAAGGCTCCTGATTCATTATTACAATAGAAGTTGAAAAATATTAAAAATATAGCCACAATTTTTTTTTATAAGCATTTAAAGTTGACTTTTGACAACATTTATCAAATTTAAAATTTAAAACAAGTTTCCACGTAAGTATATTATTCTGTAACCAAAAAATCTCAAAAATATAACCTCATTAAGAATAATGCTTTTAGTTATTTTGTCGTTATTTTATAATATTAATTCAACTTACCGGCTACAAAATTAATAATGAGAAACAATATAAAATTTAAAATACCCACACTGACAAAACGTCTCGGCTCAGAATCGTTTTTTGTATACAATGATATTATGTCATTGAATTCAAATTTAATAACATCCATCTAAAAGCGACCCACTTGTAATAGGTTACAACTCGTAGTGATGGGTCGAACTGTTCGAATCTCGAACCGAACCGAACCGAACCCTTGATGTTCGGTTCGGTTCGAAATTCGAACTCAGCATGAAAAAAATTCGAACCGAACTATCAAGCATCTCTTAATGTTCGAAAATCGAACTTGGAAATATTTGTCTCGAACCAGACTTATGGGCCACGATAGTTCAAACTTAAAAATAAATAAAAATTGATAATGATTATTTAGAAATAATTAGACTATAAATTGGCGATAGAAAGTTATAGCTGTAATGGCATATTGTCATAAATATTGAGTTCGACTTAAAATGATTCTAGGTTCGGTTCGGTTCGGTTCGGTAGAAAATATTATGGTTCGGTTCGGTTCGAGTTCGAAAAAATAATTTAAAGTTCGGTTCAAGTTCGGTTCGGTTTAAAAAGTCAGGGTTCGACCCATCACTTACAAGCCTACTGTACGGCAGACTAGCTGAGCAACATCCACTTACTCACTTTTTATTATTATTATTATTTTTGTACATAAATAGTTGCCTTTGGTTTTAACAATAATAATTATTATTATTATTAATGTGATTAGCCTGTGTATTGAACTAAACAAACTCTTCAACTTAATAAAAATTAATTAAATTAATGAAAATCTCCAAGGAAATTACAGACTAAATATTAGTTTTGTATTTTAGTTTTTTGCGTTGCTTAATTATATGTTATCAGTGTTCACATTTTTTATAATATATTTAAATAAAAAAGTTGTTTTCCTATCATAATAAAATGCATAGAAAAAGAACCCAGCTTGAAATTCTGAACCCGCAGAATGGCTGCGAATTTACAGCTGATGAAACTATGCACAGGTTGGCTTAACGAGTAATCAATGAACAAAACCATGCTAGGGAATCATGCACTGAAGTATAGATTAGTATAGATTTGAATCATATTGAGTTGGCATTTTTAACGGGCAACAAAGTGTACGGGATCAACTAGTAACAATATAAAATTGTTGAAAATAATGTTGTGGAATACTGCTGTCAATGACGATTCTATATTTTACATATCAAGGTTAAATGTTCCTTCAACTTACCCAGTTGTTATCAAACTGTTTTCAGTATCTACTTAATAAAAATAAACAATTGAATTTGGATGTATGAACAGTTTAAAATTTAAATATATACAACATGTTTTTATTGTTTTGATGATTAAGATAATTAATCTAATATTTTCAAGACTTATAATTAAAAACAACTGTACATAGTGTACCGTGTGAAAAATAAGTGTTGTCATAAACTTAATATTGTACTATTATTGTACCACTTATTTTGTTTTGCATATTCTTGTACTGGATAGCGGTGTATTACTTTTTAAGTTCAGTTAAAAAAATATATTGATGTGATTCAATATTTGAAAATTGTCTGCAAATTTTCCTCTGGTTGAAATAAACTAACGCAAAAACCAAAATAAATTTTTAAAAACATTGTGAGAAGTAAGTTAATGTTTATTTGGTTTCAATGAGTAAGCAACTGTTTAATACAGTTAATTAAAATTACATTTGTTATAAAATAAAATAAGTAAATTAAATTAAATTGTCTTACAATGTCTAATTATTGGTGATAAATACTATAATAATATAGAAATATTGGTATGCATTATGCAATCAACATAGCTATATAGCTTAAACTGTATACAATCTTATTATTTATTAAATGGAAATATATTTTTATAACAAACTATTTGATTCGTAAGATTACAGGACATTTTTAAAAAAAAAATTAAAATTTGATCAATGCTATGGGCCATACTTTTAACCTTACAGTAAAAATATCATTGGCTTGTTTATTAATCAATAGCCTTTAATGGTGTTTAATAACAAGTGATATCAGTTAAATTTAAACTTTATGTAAAAAAATGGATAAACAAAATTAATCCCAATACGGTTCATCAATTGTATAATTGTTAACATCATAGTTGTGGACGATATTCTTATTTTTAGCTCGTTGGGCTTCCATATAGTATGGTTGCATTTCTTCAGCTTGAGCTGTCCTCGGCTTATGAGGGCATGTCTGTAAATGATTAGCCATTTCCTGTTTTTCTAAATAATAGTAATGTCCAAAAGGGCATTTCACTTTATCCGGAAAATTCTTTTTGCACTTTAAAATATGATATGGCAACCTGTGACGTCGAAGTTTGTGGTTTGGATCTAATGGACATGGCACGATGTCCAAATAGTAGATACCAAAATCGACAATCTCGCATGTGGATGGATCATCATTTCTTGAGTCTTGTGAAGACGACATTTCTAATATAGTTGCCTTTTGATAAAATAACAAGTCAATTATTAGGTATGTAAAAACAATAGTATAATATTGTTTTTACTAAATAAACATTTGAGTAAGATAATTAATAACAAAGTAACATATGACTATACTCTGTTCAGAATAAGAACAGACTTAGGGCGCCAAGTTGTGCTCATGTGCATGGCTCAGTTTCGTGGCAGCTCGTGGAGCACCACTGTAGTCTGACGGGGACCGATCATAGCAGCAGAACGCAAACAGGTAGCCGCCAAATCCGTTCTTATTCAGAACACAATAAAGATTAAAATCAAAATAAAATTTAAGAAATTGAAGTAACAACTGAATACATGCTTTAGATTTAGAAACAGTTTAATAGGTATTGAATAAAATATTAGGTTGAAACATAAAAACGTAACAGAGAAATTATGTAAAACAATAAATTTGATATACTAATTATAGAGCATGTATACTAGAGTACTGACACTTTGCATCCATCTGCTTAAATTCTTTGATTATAATTAATAAAAGAAATGAGATAGCACTAAAATATAAACAAAAAGAATTATTAAAAATTTGTAAATAATTTTTTATCTTGAAATTCAGTAATAGGTACTACTGGCGACATAATGCAATAAAAAATAATCTTAAGGAAATTAAACAATGGTTCTGATTATAATTATTGTTAACTAATAGTTAAGAAATAAAGTTAAGAAATATAAAACAATATCATGTTTATTTCTTATATTAATTTGCTATCTGCAAATACAAATACTAAAATTAAAGGTAGGTACCTAAATTAGTATAAAATATTATCATATTACTTTTTACAATATTGTAATCAAAATTTGGATCCGATCATCCGAATTCCGTACGACACTGATCCGATTAATAATGTAGATTTTAATGTAATATTAGGAATAAATTATAGACTATAGACATTAGAAAATAGTAAGAGAAGAGAGACGTTGAACAAGTACAGCTAGAGATGCTAGACTAAACAAGTAAACTGATTACTATTGCTTAGTGATGACAAATTATATAAATATTATATTGTGATAACTTGAATACTTGTTGTCTGTGAGAATACGGATTACGGGTCACGCCGTCAAGGGAAGTTCGGTAGTTGGTAGTTTGGTACCATTGATTATAACAGTATTTACCATAGACATATTAATAATATTATGTTAATATATAATATACATTATTAATAATATTTATTAATATGTCTATGGTATGTTACACAGAATAAATAATTATTCTGTGGTATTTATAATCAATGGTATTCTACCACGGTTTAAGATATACAGGACTGGAAACGACCTAATATCACAGGGACTGAAAAGACGAATGGATCTTCGCAGGAAAAAAACCCCGGATCCATGACGTCATTAGTTAGTGTTATCAATATTATTTTATCAAATGCTATGATTAAATGCGCGGCGATCCATTTTGGGCATTTCTTTAAATATTGTACAATCTGTATAAAATACTTTTACAACAAGCACAAGAGAGATAAATTACATAAATAATTTTCATTATTCAATAATAGGACTTAATGGGTATCCGGACATTTTCCACCCGTTTTTTTTTTTTTTTATTATTTACTACCCTAACTATAATACAATAACTGTAGTATAGTAGGTACTATTATAGTAATATAAGAAAAATATAAATAAAGAATTGTTGCAAAACTGGTATTTCCCTAACATATTGACAAGAAAAGAAATACTTTCTTCAATTTCACTTTAGTATGGTTTATTTATTTGAGTGAACTTTTGACATTTGGGTGTTTCAGTTATTTTTATTGTTTTTGGTGAAGTGATATAAAAGTATTTACGTTAATTTGTTTTGAAAAGTACATTAATATATCATAATATTTTTTTAAATATTCGTATATTAAATTTGTAATATGTTCATTTGTAAAGTTTGTAAACTCCAATACAATTCAAAATCAGGGTATAATAAACACATGAGAACAAAACATGTCAACATGTTTCATCCAAAAAAAAAAAAATTGGAAAAATACTATGTCCTCTGCTGAAGAATTAATTATTAAAAAATCTTTAAAAGATGGTACCACAGAATAGATAGTAATAATAATACTGTCGAAGTGATTAACGTGAGCAAATCTAAGTTTGACCACTGTTACATTTAAATAATATTTTTTACTAATATTTTTATTAAGCAGACTAATTAATTAATCAAAACTACATAACTATACATTATTTTTACAATTTACACATAATTTATTAATACATTTATATTAATTGATTATTTATTAGGTATACAGTAGGTATACACTTTGAAATGTGTTATTATTCAGTTCAGTGTGTTGTACAAACAATTTATTTTATTTATTTTTTAGTTTTTGTGCTTAAACGTTGATTAATTTATACTTACTCATTAGTGACTTAGTGAGGTACATTCGGAACCTACTGAACAACAGAAACAATGAATTTCAATAATGTATATTTTGTAATAATTACTATATTAATTATTAATAGTATTTGATAAGAATAATATTGATAACACTAACTAATGACGTCATGGATCCGGAGTTTTTTTC
>JANEHU010002933.1:0-43040 GCA_027563435.1 Nasonovia ribisnigri | reverse complement strand
ATTTTGTAGGTACTTTGTGCGTGCCTTACTCTAACTCTTCAAAATGCATTTATTATTTATTTAAATATAGTATTATTTTTTACTCGTGATTGTGGTTTTTTACATTACTATAATTTTCAAGGTATAAATAAATTAAACCCAAAGCTGAGTGTCACTGATAGATGTCATCTAAATTATGCAACTACAATTATTTATGTTTTTTATTCTTTTATCGTATACCTATGGTTATTGTGCAAACTTCTGTACAGTCACTTTTAAATTAATCAGCCGTTTCTGTGAAAAAAATATTATAATTTCGATCAAAAATAGTCAATACATAAACCTAAAATGCTGTTGAATTTTGTATTTTTGTATTTTTAAATTCAATATTAATACTAATACTATTAAATTCTAAAATAATGAAAATAGAAAAACGAAAATTATTTAAACCCTAATTTTTAAATAGGTGCATAGTAATTAACAGTTATATGTTGCTCATGTTAACTACTTCTAAACTTGAACTCATTGATGGAAACCAATTCAATAATATTGCTGGTTTAGATATTATTACTGTGAAGATGAATATAATCATTTTAGATTACTACTTATTCTTAAATACTAGGTATATAAGGTACTTTTAATTCGTTGTTTTTTTGTGGGTACCGCTCTGCTGTTCAGAACTTCTTCAAAATGTCATTGTAATGGATGTGTTATATTTAAATTCAACGATAAATCATTGTAGGTATATAAAAAACGATTCTGATCGGAGACGTTGTGACAGCCTAGCATACTAATACATTTTTATAGTAAAAAAATCAATAAAAATCAAAAATATCTCATGGCCAATAGCTTAACTTTCCGGTGAACTTTTTCTTTCTCATAGAGGTAATACAATTTTTTGGGACTCATTTTTAAAATTTCTTGTGTTAGCTATAACTTTTATGGATTTCGAACAAAAAAATAATTTACAAAATTTCAAAATGTTTTCATGGTTATAAATATAGATCATAAAGAGTCAAAATTTTTTGAACATTTTACCATGTATTGAAAATGCTAATATAAATATTTGGTGAACATTTCAAGAGTATAAGTTTTTTTGGAAATACAACAAAATCTCAAAAATTGATAAATGGGACTTCAATCACTTACCGCTGAATATCAAATACCGTAAAAACTATAAGATCAAACGCTCAAAAAAAATTATTTTGCTATGTAAACTTTTTTTTGTTGTAGGTCAAAAAACTTATGTAAAATCTTCTATTAAAATTTTTAATCTTAGTTATGAAAGAAAAACTTTTATGAAATTCTAACTAAAAATAATTAACAAAATTTAAAAAAATTCTCATGGCTTTAAACGAAAGTAGTAAAAACAATAGTAAAAAAATCTAGGCAATAAATTGATCGATCAAACAATAAAATTATAAAAATATACATCAATTAAAGAGCAACAATTATATACAAGAATGTTACAATTGCAAAATATAACTGATGCCGTTTTAAATGTAGGTACCTATTACTAGCAGATGAAGTACATAATTTATATACTATAATTACCGATCAATACTCATATGAAACTAGAGAAGGAATAATACATTAAAATCGTGTATGACACTACAAGAAATTTTTTTCATTTTTTTATTTTTCTTGACGCTTTCCAAAACAACTTGGAAACAATTTTGACCTCTAAATAGTACCAACTAGAATCAATTTTCTATCAGAAAAGATGATGATCGGATAATTTTTACCACCCAAAATGTTATACTGACAAGACGAACAACATTTTTTTAAAAAACACATCGTTGTAAAATAAATACATTATTTTCCTCCCCTGGGAATCTAAAATAGTTTTTGCATATTAAAAATCAAATATTATTAATGCTTTACGATGTGGCAGAACATCTGTGAGTTGAAGTATTTATTATTTGATTTAAAATTAAAATAATTTTGGTACTAGGTATAGGTAATGTTTTAGTAATAAAGTTACATTATTAATATACCTTCTATTAGGTATTAGGTATATTATATTATTTAAGCCTAAATAGTAAACATGTTTTAATTTTTAAGTATAAACATGAAACACTGGACGGAATATTAATTTAACTAACTTCTTGAAAAAAATAATATTATATTCAACAGCAAATTTCCATTTTCACTAAATATACCTTAAAATAATTATATAGTTACGTGCATGTAATCCGGAAACAGTATCGTTAATCAAATTTAAAAATTATTTACAGTTATTATCAAGGCTTTGATTAAATTTCGATTAAAATCGATTTTCACCGTGTTTTTTTATTTAATCAAAATTTTAATTGCTTGTTTTGAATAACGTTAGGTGAACCCAATATTGTTAATTTGTAATTTAATTAAAAATTAACAAAAGCTTTACACCTTTAGTCTTTACCTTAGCCGATAATGCTAAAAAAAGACATAATAGTTCAAAAATGTATACATGGATTTTCTTCTCATTGCCTCGTCGAAAAATTTGAATAATTCTTCTTAGTTCGGATTTGTGAGTAATCTCAAAAATTATAAGTTGCTCATAAAATAATATCAACTAATTGTTTCAAGATTTTCAAAATGTTTTGAATTCATATTATTGTAAGTGATTAAATTGAATAAACACGTATAACCAATGATACTTACATAATGTACTTATATAATGAATATAGGTAAGAGTAAATAAATTTGAATATAAACATTCATTTTTAGGGGGGAGGGCGGGACCATAGCACGCTACTCGATATTTTTCCCCTATAAGGAAAATCTATGAATCATAATTAATAAGTTTTTGTTAATAAGTCAAGACGTAAATTTTGCAAAATTGGTTAGAATTTTATAAAAAAAAGTGGGAACTTTCGTAACCACGTGGTATTGGCAATCGATACATTGCTTTGGACTGCAGGAAGGCCTCCGTAATAACAGTTTCTATGTTCAAATGTTATAATTATAGAAATAATTAAAACTATTATTATAAGAGGTGAACAATAATAATGGGAAATAAAACTATTAGTCGATTTTAATTTAAAAACATTTATTCATCCAAATTTGCTGTTTATATTATTGGTTAAGTGGTATTAAAAGGCATTTTCTTTTTGAATATAGTACCTACTTATTAATTCCCGCAATTCATTGTTTTTTTGTCGCTCAGCTTCAAATCGTTTTTCCAACGATACTTTGTGAATGTTCTCAGAATCGTAGCTGGTTAATATGTTCAACAAGTCTTTCTTCTCCTTCTGAAGTTGTGCGATACTGTTTTCTGCGATCTTCGTGCGCCTTTTATTTTCTGCCAACTCCATTCTGAGAGCATTCATTGTGATATCGTCGTTTGATGGCGAATGAGCTCTCCTTAATTTCTCATTTAGTTTACTGTCCAATTCGATGCCGAACTTTTTCAAATACTGCTTAGACGAAGCAATAAGTTCTGATCCGATAAGTTCAGATTCAGCGCCAGCCATTTGTAACGCCAAATTTACGTGAACCATTACGTCTTCGAGGTTTTTAAATTTTCGTGTGTCTGTTATCTGTTTCAAACATTGGTAGAAAGTATTGTTAACGCTGACCACAGAAACAATATTTTGCCAAAAACGTCTGTCCATACACAAAAAAATAATAATAATAATAATTGTATTGTTTTATTTATTTTAATGTCAGCTTCTAACTCAGTCATTCCTGTTTTAAAATCAATATTTTCAGAGTTCGACACAATATGGTTTTCTACCTTCAGTGGTTTTGGATTATTCGCCATTTGATGAACAGTAAACATTTCAAACAGATGATTATTCACCTGAAAAAAAATCGTGAGTTGAGAAAATAGTTTTATAAACAATACTTATGTACATTCATAATAGTTATCAATAGATTTTTAAAAATAGACATATTTATTGTAAGTATACATTAATACATAATATTAAAATATAATAGATACCCGTGATATGTGATTTACCATTTTTCTTTGAAGTTATTATGATAATGAATTATGTAAGTTTAATTTAAATATAATACAATAACTAATAAGAATAAAGTTAAGAACGCAGCTTACTATAAAAGTGAATCACTATTAAATTAACAATTTGATATTATAATATTTAATTAATATAATTAAATATTATTCGTACGCTGTATCACTGCAGTATATTCGTATCATTAAATAACATATTATATTATCATCTCACAACATCTTCGACGTTTTCCACCTGTTTCGTGTCACCTTTCATTTGTGTACAAACGTTGTCCGGCCCACTTAAACGTTCACAATCGTTGGTAAACGATTTCTGGTCACAGTAGTTGAAGTCGTTTACTTTAGCATTAATTAGTAAGTTTTCTTGAAACGACCTATGTTTGTCGATCAAAGCTTTTACGTTTGGACGTATTTCAGTAGGTTTCTGGATTTCCTGCTCGTGTACCGTGTTGAAACTTTTATAAGACGCAAACGAATGGTCGGAAGACCCATTTAATATGGGAGATGCCAATTCAATACAAGGCATCGATTTTGTACCATCGATTGTAGAGTTAGGTCCTGGTGCCGACATGGTTCTACGCGTTGACAGTTACGTAGGTAGTTGAAAAACGATATACCTCGCCGGTCTTACCTATATTTATTTGCGTGAATTGTGTAAAATAGCAATACAAAGAATTCGAGTAAAATAAAATGTCCAAAGCTCAATTTAAAATGCAATATAACGCATAGGTATAGTAATATATATTTTTAGCTAGGTATGTTATGTTTATTTTATCAACAAACACGCGATAATCTGACGAAGCATAACGACGAAATATTAACAACCTATAGTCAGCCGATAATTCTAAGTACCTACTATACTCAACTTCAGCAAAAAAATTTTGTGATTTGTGGTTAAATTTATTTTTGACAGTTGTGCAATGTAGTATAAGTAAGTATATAAAGTTTAGAATAATAATTATGTAATAAATCAAAACATTAACGTTAGATCAATATTAAACTGCAGTTTTGTGTTCAAACTCGATATTATAATCTTTTACCTGTGAAAAAATACTTTGTTATCTCATATAAATAACTAACTAGCCGATTATTAGTTCAACTGTTCGGTGTAAGTTATCCTCAAATCTCAATTTATAATTATTAACAATATATTATTAAAATGATAGTTGAAAAATATTAAAAATACAAAGTTACAATTTTAACTATATAATAACTATACCTAAGCATTAAAAGTTCAAATTTTTACGAAATACGTAAAGATCACGAAAATGTGCAAATTATTTTAAATTGGAAATTCCTAAAAATGTATCTTTTTAAACTAAGATTTCAAAATTTCACTTGCCCACCTTTTTTTAATTGTACATTTGTTTCAAATTTTACTATATTTCGAAAGCAATAAACAGTGTGTACGACAATTTATTTAGGTTCGTTGGATTAAAATGTGGTTACAAAAATCTTTAACTGTAGTTGAAATGTTTAGATAATTAGTTTTTTTTTCATTATTTTTTCATTTAATAAGGCTGTAAAAAATAATTTAATAATAAATAAATAAAATATATATCTTAGTTTTAATTGAAGAGCCACAAAATTTGAATTGTCTAAAACATTGCTATATTGCAGTATGGGCAATAATTAGGAATAAAAGGAGGAATTTAAAAAAAAAAGGTTTGTTATTTAAAAATGTGAAAGTTGCAAATGACCTGGGTCCGGGTGAGAAGTAAAAAATTAATTATTAAAAAATGAACTTTTTTTAAACTATATATTATGTTAGGTGATAATATTTTAAAACTTTTAGAATTCAATTTAAGATTATTTTTAGGTAACCATTACATACTAATAAGTTATATATTATATGTTGACTTAACTTAATGATTAAGTTTTTTTTATTTATTTGGTCACCTTTTCTATACCTATACCTATAATGCTATGCAAAAATGTTCGTTTTACCAATCAGGTTTTACAGATTGCCATTATAACGGTGCTCAGTACATTATGATATCTATTAACGTGTTCCGTGTAAAAAAAAACCGCGTTTTATGTACCTGGCCTAAACCTATACAGTAACTCGTGTAAAAGTGCATATACAGGGTGATTCGCCAAGCATGTTCATCCCCATTGTTTTTAATTTAAAAATACATTTATTCAAATTCTGATTTTGGAATTTTTTAATACACTATTAGGACCATAATATTATTTTCAAATTCTTAATGTCTTTTGTACTACCTAGTATCTATAGTGTCTTTTGGACACAAATCATTTTTACAAATTATTTTGATTGTGATACGTAGACCATTTCAAAAAAATGTCCTCTAAAGAATTTATATTAAATAAGGGGGTTTATCAATATTAAAAAACAGAAATTTGTATCTCCACAGAACACTCTTCTAGAAGTGAAAAAAATCTCAACAACAGGAATATATGGTCCTCGAGTACTTATATCTATTTGAATAGGTTATTCATTAAACGTTTAAAAATAATGGATGGCAGATATTTTGCAATAACTGCAGCATCATAATATTGAAATGGGAGAGGGTGTGAGCGCGCTTACAGGTAAATCACCCTGTATATACACATGACTCGGCGAGAGATATACAGTCGACATTTAAATATTTGTGTACATCTACATTAAAATTTACCAATGTACGTTACAATGTTATGTAACACAAAACCTCGCGATCACGTGGGCATGCGTTGTTGTTTTTTTCGCCCGTCCTTTTTCCGTTTCAGCGAAGAAATTTCTGCAGTTTGACACAGCGCCGCCGCCGTATCAGTATTACTATTATTCGAATTGGCAGAGCAGGTATAATATATAATATATATATATACATATACATATATGCAAAGTTTTAACATCGTTTCGATACACGTGAAATAATAATATTGTTTACGTAATGACATCGATGTGCACCTATATTGTATACTGTTTACCTATACGTTATACTGCATTGTTATGACCCAGAATAACGCGTACGATGTTCACACGACTAGTTAGTTAGGTACGTACACAATATAAGTTCACATTGTATATGTAAGATACTATTTGCAATGGAATTTGAGAGAAGTATAAACATATTAATATATTATTATTATACATAATATAGGTAGTGCGTTTGTAATTATTTGTTCGGTTATGCTGCAGCCATGAGTCTTAACAATTTTAAATATTTAGTACGTTGTGTATTTTCTTTTACTCCAATTATAAGTGTGCGTGATATTCTCGTACAAATCGATATATTACTTTCGATGCACCGATTATAATACATAAATATTATTATTATTATTATTACAAACTTATTAAAAAAGGTAAAACAATTGAAGAAAACACATTATACTAGGACAAAAACCAAATAAATATTTCAAATCTGAACATTATATTGCTATTATCATTGATGTACAGCTAGTACATATAAGTTTATGTGTACAAACTATACATAATATTTATATTTTATATGTATATTATTAAAAAGAAAAGTATGTTTTGCAGTAAAAAGAAAAAAAGGCATTCGTTACAAAATATTACTAAATCATCACACTATTTCACTATATTATAGTTCCTATAGATTGTATAGATTAGGTACTATGTTTAATATAATATTATATTAAACACTAAAAATATTTTTTAAATATTATTCCTTTAGTTACTCTTGTTTTCGACTTTATAACCGCGAAAACATTATGTGTCGTCAAATATAATATTATACAATATGCAAACATCTATCCGAAAATGAATACAAATTACACCATTTTCACTGTTGATGTATTTAGTGTTGTTTATTTTTCATACTTCCTCGAAACAACATCAATTTCCTTCATTTTGCACTAATCTATTTTGATAGTTTGAAAATAATATAGACAATAGAATTTTCAGTTAACTGTAATAATCATATGTAAATTAAAAAATGCAATTTTCGACACTCGCTTGACAGTTGAAAACTAGCGCCGTCTCACGTTATAAAAAACGCAAAAATGTTCATCACTTTTGTTTTTTGGGAGCACGCAACTAAGTAGGTCAATATTGTGACGAAAAAAATATTATTATCCACCGTAAAATTATTTCACATTTCTTATGAAAATTATTAGTTATTTGTATTTCCATCATATGATGGGCAGGATGCAGCAAGGACGCAGCCAAATTGTTTACTGATGATACCTTTTTGTGCTTCTAAATGAGTCCCCCGCCTCTCTCTAATATAATATTATAATTGCGATTTCGTGATTTGCGTCGTTTAAATTACAACATTTCCATTTAATTTTTCGAGAAACATACACAACACGTTTAAAGTCTCTAATCAATCACCTCACGGCTATAATATGATACGCGATTATTATTATATAAACAGCCGTGGTATTACTGTAATACAGTATTATTGTTGAGTGTTGACCAGCTATTTTATACAAACAGTTTTAAAGTGATTATTGTTAAGTGACGGAATAACGGTTTCTACCGGTCCGTCATCACCTTCAAAGTTTGCTTTTTTCTTAATCGTTATAATTAATTTTAAATTTAGAGGACAATAAATTACTCGAATTGCGTCGTCATGTAACATATGTATGTCATACATAAGCTCAAACCATCAAACGATTTAATATATTATTTAGCAATGGAAAATAAACTCTTACTATTTCCATGTCATCCTACTAGTACAGTAGGTAGGTACACACAAACAAAAGTATAATACTATAATAATAGTACATACAAAGGTGCCAGGTGAGCATTAACTATTAAGTTGAAACATTAAAACGATGTTTAAAATTTTTTTTTTTTATATCCATAACTTAACTAATAAGTAAATTATCTGATTTACTTATTATTTTTATCTGGTTAAAATATAATCCACATTATAATAATTTAGCATTTTTCAGTTAAATTAAAAAGTATTACTTGCGACAAGTTAAAATCAAGCTTACGCATATTTATCTATACATTTAATGAACTTAGAACTGAATTATTATTATTATATTTTTTTTTATAACGTTGTATAAATAAAAATAAAAAATTAATATTCCAATTGATTTAATAATTTAGTCGAACCTACTAAATGTGTTTACAAACGTTATTTAATATATTACTTAAACCACTGCACCTATTATAGTGTGCAATACTGCAATAGTGAGGAATATAATATAGGTGGCAATTTTAACAAAATATTTAATTATTATTTAAACAATTTGAAAGTTTCGCAGTAAGTGATATATTTGTGTGACCTAGATGGTAAAAAAAACAATAATTAATTAATTTCTATTTAACTTACACTCAGTATATTTTTTTCTCCATATTATCAACTTTAAACTTTTCGTGTTAAACACGTAGTTTCTTTTATCTATTGACTTTTACAACTTAACGTTTTTGTAACGTTGATTTAACGATGAGATGTCTTTTATAGAAATATGGGTTTATTTTTTAACGGTGACGGTAACGAAGGCCGTATGTGCTATACTGTTTGAAATACCGTTTATCGTCTTATTTTACGCAGTCTATGACTCGCGTATTACCTACGTCCATTAAAGTATATTTATCTTAACCACCTACTACTTAAATTACTGACGCAGGTTAGACCTACAGATGTAATAATAACACTTCAAGAGTCCTTGGTCAGGAGTGGCGGAATCGAGTGGCACCCGATATGGCGGAAACGGCGTGTCCCACACAGAAAAATAATCAGGTACATTTTTCCAATCCAAGCGATTGCAATATTTTTGCAAAATATCGGTTTATTAGGTATATTATTATTCGTCAGGTATATACCGAGATTAGGTACCTTTATAATAGCTCTGCGTGTCTTCTGATTTAGAGAAAAAGTATAGGAGACAATAATGGCATCGTCTTGTAAAAAATCGAATTCGTTCATCAATATTATAATATAGGTAGCCTAAAAAACAATAATTTACAGCCAAAATCGATTTACCGGATAAATTGTATAATATACTTACTTTTAATATAACTTAGTAAAATAAATACGCATTTTAGTTAGTACATATAGTACCTACCTAGAAGTTATATACTTATATAAATGACTAGATATGGTCCAGCCCATTATCCCAGATAATAGCAGCCCTACCCTGATCATAGGCGTAATTGGCTGGGAGATAAATGGGGCCTTGCCACCAAAATATTTTTTTGCCCCCCAAATAATATTTAATGGTAAATTAAAGTGAGTCAATTATAGAAACTGGAACCATTAACTGGTAAAGTTTGATGACACTTCTGTCTCATATAAATATATAATCCTATTATGTTTATGTACTGATGTCCTATACGATATAGTCATACCACTTAGGGCACTAAGGCACCAGCCTAATATACATCTAAGGACAGCAGCCCACTGTTCTCTAGGACAGTAGACCACTGGGTCAGTCCACCTCAGTATTTATATTTATGAACTTTATAAATTATGTATAGGTATGCCATACGCAACAAAATATCTTGATTTTTTTTTTCCGATTACAACGAACTGAAATTTTTTATCAGTAGTAAAAATCATTTCAAAGTTTACATTATTTTACTCGAATGAAATTAAAAATTTTATATTTATTTGTATATAATATATGTATTTTTATACAAATTATCACCGGTTCAAATCTCAGAATCAAACTTCGTGGGTTGATTTGGTTTTTGCATAATAATGCAGTTAACCTAACTAATATAGTAGTTATATAGGTACCTACCCAATTATTTGAGCTTATAAACAATATTCAATAACTATATAGGTAAGTAATTTAATTAATATATAGAGTACAATATATAATCTAAATTACAAAGTAGTAATTCGAACCTATTGCTTATAACTGTCATCGCTATAATATATTAACCCCAATGCAAGGTTTCAGATAACCGTATAAATGATAGATGTCGTAGATGTTATTTTTTTTCCATGTAGAAGTTTCTAGTACAGAAAAATATATTATATACTATATAGAGAGAATCGATACTTTTGAAGGAAATAAAATAGTTGTTTCTGGACCCTGCCACCTCACTCTTCACTTTCTGTCACTGTCTCTCTCTCTCTCTCTCTCTCTGCTCACGCCATCGCCAGTTCAATTTCGCACTGACCCGAAAAGTTGTCATTATGCACTCGGGATTGGATAAAGTTTTCGTTTGGACGGAAAATCGAACGACTTATCGTTTATAACTGTAAACTCGTTCGGTGGAACATAGAAGATAGAAAGGGTAAGTATAGAGGTCAGAGGTAGAGGTCATACCTTTAGTACCTATAATACTGATATTATTACGCTACGTATTATTATCGTTACTATCATTATTTGATATGGAAATGAACTTTGTCCGTTTAATATTGTGCGTCAATGCCGACTTTTCGATGACGTCAACGCGTCGCATGTTCGACGGTCACTTACATATTATGATAATATCGTATATTTCGTCTGACATTATTATCATTATTATTTGACATTGCAGATAGTGATGATGTTCTTATTTGCAGGCCGATGATGCTTCACACAAACTACGTGCCAATGTGTATTATAATATACACAATTTTATTATAAACATTACATTAATGTTATACACATGTATAATAAAATAACATAAATAATTAATAATATCTTTATACGACGTACGAAAATACACATATCGACATAATTAACGTGCAGTCATGCTCATTATTAGTACGTGAAACTTTAATTGTTCTCGTTGTTATGATATATAGGTATATATATTTATATATATATATATAATGGGTATATAAACTATCGACTGTAGCGGTGAGGAGGACAAGGGCTGCAGACTTAGGCTGTACAATACTTAGATATAATAAAACAAAACGAACATGAATGACATATTATATTATGTACATCGCCCATGGGAACTTCATATTACACACGTATTATACCTACCTGCTATTAAATAGTTATTAGCCAAATGACGCCGCGGACATGAATCGGTCTACGACATCGTTTTTCAGCACGTATTATTATATTATTGAGCATTAAGACAGAACGGCCCGTGGCCGTAACAAGGATTTAATAGTTACAGCAAAGGCTGCAGTCATAAAAAAAAATGGCAAACATTTGTCTAGATTTTGTCTAAAATTGAACTTAAATATCTATTAAATAAACGGTGTTCATATATTTTTAAATTAAAGTGTGAACTACTTATGAGGAACCTTGTTCGAAGTTTCTAATCCTTAGCTATAAAAATAGAACATTTATACATTTATAACTACTAACTAATACGCAAATTGTCGATATTTTGATGAATTTTGTCGAGATTTAAATGCTACCTAGTAAAAAATCCGTCATTTAATATTGTTGTATTATATTTAACTATACCTATGTGTATTGATAAAAAGTGCGTTTGTGTGTTTCTTTATTTTAGGTGATTTTTTAATGTGAGCTATTGTACCATAATATTATTATTAATTATTATTTATATAGTTAAGTCTATTTCTTCTTCTTCTGACCTTTACAGCTCGCTCCGAAAGTTTTTGCCACCAACAAATAGGAACTGTGTATCCCTATGGTGAACCATTTCTTTCGATTTATCTACTCCCCCGTATTCTCTATATCCTCCTCAACTACATCGATCTATTTTTCATAGGTTTTCACCGATATTTTCATTCTAGCACTGATCTGACGTTATCATCCTCGCCTCTTCTCATTATAACGTGTTCAAGCCATTGTAGTCTATGGCATTTAAAACTACAGGTTACTGGCGCCAGTCAAATGTCAGCAGTACAATTCCTAATATTGTATCTTAATATAATGTCAGCACATGCAATATGCATGATTGTCTGATGGGATATTTTTATTTTATTTTCTAAAACAATACGATAAAAAAAACAAACTGTACAATAAATAATAATGTGTGGTACAATAGTCAACGATAAGTAATTATAATGATAAATTGTATAAGAGATATAAAGAGGATATTAAGTTACCCGCATTGGCAATTTTTATGCCTGCAATAACTCGTTTGATGAACTTGTTAACATAAAATATTGGATGCACTGAAAAAGTGTGAATTTTAATAAATTTTTTAAATCGTGATATACTTTTTTAATTATTATTACATATATATTTTGAGTATCCACCTACATTACTATACCGTAGTGTTACCTACGCTCTATAATAATAATATGGTACATCCATAACATGTTGTTGTGATGTTTCATATTTTAAAACTAGTGTGAGAGTATGTTTTTTTTTTTTTGAGGATGTTTATAAAGTATCTTGTACATTAAAGTCTATAAATAAAAACCACGAGGTCACCGATTAAATGTCGTCCAATAAAGTGAAACGGGAAACCGGCGAGCGGGTTTCTTGCACAAAACACGACTATAGTCACTTATTTATGTATATATTATAATAAATTATCATACTACGCATAATATACGTTCACGCGTATATAAGTGGCAAATCTTATGATTATACCTACGCAAAAATAATTAATGAACATTAATTAGGTATCAAAACTATGTGCCCGAGTTTTAGTTCAAACTGTTTTCACTATATAAATGTACAGTATTCACTAAGAAAAAATTTTGGATCAAGTATATGTACATCGATCATGTATTTTCTTCACTACACGCATTTATTTTTTACTCGACGACAATGCAATAGCGAGATCAAACGGAAAAGGAGGAAATGTATTTTTTTATTGTACAGAAATTATCCCTGAGAAATAAAAAAAACCTTTGAGATGATAATTTTGGGTAGGTATAGATGTTGTACGCGATGACGAATAAATATCACGTCAAAGCAAGTTTATAATAACGGGTCATTCTATGACGGATGGTTATTAAACTTATTCTTACCTAATGAATTCTGTTGTACTATTATTGTTATGAAGGTGGTAACATTGTACTTATTTTTTTAATGTTCAAAACTAGCTATCTATACTCCACTAGTTTTTACACTAATTCTTGAATTGTGTTTAAAAAAAAATATTATATTATATTTCTGAAACATAAACTTAATTTCTCATTACTTACACAGCAAATTGCACAAATTCAATGTCACCGGTTGATTTCAAATCCAAATTTAAATATCTGCAGAGAATGATATAGGATATCCATCTAAACTATTTTTGTTTGATTCTTTGAATGTTCCTAAAAAGCTTCAGACTGAAGGGAATTATAAATCGAAAAGGAAGAATTGACGAATCGTACGTATCGAGTAGATGAGTAAAGTGGTTTCGCCGATATTCACTACAGTTCGTTAGCACAAAATCATCGACGACACTTTTGTGAGTGGCAATAAGATTCATTTTATCTGCATCGTTTCCTAATATTATAATCATTATTCATATCCGGTAGGCTGCAGCACCGAGGAAGACTATTCATTTTCCTAATTTTCAATCGTCTCTCGCTCGAACATTATTGCGTTTAAATTGATAAATGAACTTGAATAGCTGAATAGGGCTACCCGATCGTCGTTACCCACACTGAAAGTTTCGCTGAAAACCATAATTGTAACTTTTGATAAAACTTTATCAGTGAAGATATCATCGTAATGTGCTATTTAACTTCGAGTCTTCAACTTGTTCTAGCTTGCAGCGACATTATGGTTGTCTAATCAAGCGCTGGAGATATACACCTTTGCGAAATAGTGTCAATCCTTTGTACTTTGTAGTTTATAAGTCGCTTAAAAAAAAAAAATGTAATTTTATAATTTATAAGATTTGTAATAGTCGGGTGGCACTACTGAGGCCTCTCCCAATCTGTCAGTCTCGCTATGTATTTATTGTAACCTAAATCAAAATAGATTGTAATTATATTTTAATAATATTAAAAAAAAAATTGTAATAATTATCGATTGCCTTTATCACGAGCGTGTGATCGCCGGCTTGATTCGCCGTTTGATACATAAATCATGACTCGGACTTAGTCTTCGGCACTGACTTCTCAAATTGTTATTTTTCAAAATAAAATTTAAAAATTCCAATGATATAAGTGCATGCTGGTATGTAAGCAGTATAGCTATGTGCGGTTCGGAAACGGTCGAAACATTCTCAGACATTTAATTTACATAGGTAAAACCAAATTTTATAGATATTATGATAAATGAACGTTAACCTAACCTAACCAGGGTTCATAACTTCTTGCCTTTGTATATTTGTCTACATGCGGTGGACGTAGAATGATATTAACTTATTTTATGAAAGGGGGAAATTAAATACAATGTTTGACTTTGGTGACTTTGCATATTTTGTTATACTTTACTGTAGACTAGTATATTGCAAGGGCGGAAAGTTAGCTATTTCAATCACGGGCGACGTATGCGGTATGATCCGCAGGCTAAGGCTGCATTTCGACCAAGAATGAAATTACCTTCCCGCACGAGCCACACAGACTATATTTTGTCACGCCTCTGCGTTCATCGATCACGGCAAAAGTAATGCAGGGATCTATGCAACAACTAGACTATAATTCTACGAAAACAATATTTCATTAAAGAAATGATTGGTTGAATTTATTTTAATGCATGGAGGTTATAATATGAATAAGATGTAACCAAACATTTAAGATTTGTAAGGACCATGGTATATATTTCAGTATATTATTTATTTATTATTATTATTTATTTTTATTAATGGTTATTTATTAAAAGAAAATAAGAATAAAAAAATTATTAGACAAAATTAAAGATAAAATTTCATAAAAATTCGATTTGACTTTCGGATAGACATTTTTTTTTTAAAGGTAGGCAAACTTATGAAGAATTTTTAACACTTTATTATTAATAAAATCATATTATATTGAGAGACATGAAAATACCATTTACACTTGTATTATGCCAATTATTAAAACTTTAAATTTATTTTGTTAATTACCTAAGCTTTAAGATTAATATCTAATTTGTATTTGGCTCGTTCCGTTTCATAATAATAAATAAATCATTTTTAGTGTGATATTAATTCCGAACCAAATAACAAATTCCTAATTAATAAATCTTTCAATTTAATTTAACCATGCAATCATTTTTTTCATAATTTTATTATATATTAAATAAATTGAAAATTAACTTAAAAATATTTTTTAGTTATAGTAATAATTAATTGTATCTGCTACCTATACCTGTTTTGAACATTTTTATATACATAGTACATTAAGTATTTTAGTATTTAGTATCTGCAATTATTACTGATATAACTTGTACTAGGTATGTATAATATAATATATAATGTGTATACTGTAGGTTAGGTTATTAACCTAACCTAACCAGTGGTTCTCGACCGGTGCGTCGCGAATTACCACGATGACGGAAGTCACCAAAAAAATATTTTATTTGTATTTTACCTGTTCAAAGTATAAAAATATATGATATAATGGCATTATGACGTGATGGCAAAAACTACAAATAAGAAAAAAAAATTGTGAAGATAGTCTCAATCTGAATTTACATTTAGGTTTATAAGTGTTTATGGATCTAAATTACGGTGTCGTCGTAAAAAAAAGGTTGAAAGTACTGATTATAGTATACTATATGTTTTAAAATCGGCAATTTTCTAAAAATTCCTAAGTCTCTACTGTCACGTAAAAAAAGTACAGTATATAAAATAATAAAATATGTATATACAAATTTATTTAAAATGTATAGTACCTATTTGGGACGAGAATAGACAATTTTCATATAGTGTATACAATATATAACCCTACGACCATACTTAGAATCATGAATAGCAATAAAATCATTATTTTATGTTTGTCTGTTCTAGAATATACCAAATCGCTGTAATAATCTGAAAGACTATTGAACGTAGTACAAATAATATACTACACATATATAGCCATATAAGTGAAGAAAATAGGGTGCGATATAATTAAGTTTAAGATATTGTACTGCATCATACGCGTATGAAAACATTTTATAGGTAATATATATAATATATAATATATATATATATATATATAGATACCTATCGAATTCATGTGGTGCTTGAACCTAAATCCATAAATCAAAAAGCTCGGGCTCACTAGGTACATAATATTATATCCACATTTTGAAATTACAAACATGCATCGCCTTCAACACGTCATACAATAATATACATTTATATAATATCAGAGTAATCATATATTATAAAATTGTTGTGGATCAAACGAAATGCATCACAAAAGTAAAGCTTACAACATTTTCAGAACGATATATTATTATTTCAGCTGATTATACAAGAACGATATTCTTATTTTAATAGATAAGTATTTTATTTACAATCCAACTATATTATTGTTATTCGTTAGTAACAATGAATACCTCCGACTCGTCGTTTGGATGTACGCAAGTATAATTATTGCAGCGAATGTGTACTTTTTGTGGGAAAAACAAGACTCCTTAGATACGGACGGACATAATTAAAAATATACACGTGCGCAGGCTATTGAACACAATATAATATAATATAGTGCTATATAATTACAAATACCTACAAGGTGCTTTATATATTTTAAAAAAATGAAAAAATAATTGTTACAATAATATAATGGATGATTCTCAAATATTTAAAAACAATATACAATTGCATAAATATTCACATACTTAATATTCCATACGTATGTGTTAATTGTATATTAACTCTATAGTTTATAATAACAAACAACGGTTGGCATTGACTATAGTAAAAAAGTTAACATTTTAAAACTTTTTAACTTAAACTAGGTAATTACCTTGCAAATTATCATATCAACTTTATAACTTAACTTGATAAAGTTCCCACGAATGTTTGACAACATTTTAAAACTTTCAATTCACCGTAATCAAACTTTTGGTTTAATGATGTTTGACATTAACAGTAAAAATTGAAATTATACGAATTCATAGTTAAAAGGACTTATTGATCTAAGTATTTTAAATTATGGCTTTTAGACATTTATTATAGATGTGTAAAATAGATCAGAACTTTTTTGTCAACAACAAAATTAATAATAAGATATCTGACTCAACTATCTCGCGTGTTGATACAATTATTGCTGACTTAAGTTTTAAGTTTAATAACTGCAGCCTCTCCTCAGAACCTATTATATCGATATGATATTATGATGTAAAGCCTACAAAATTCTGGGATTTATAAAAAAATTCTCCAAGGATTTTCAGTTTGGCTTATCTTAAACCTTTTGCACTCGTATAACCGATTGGGATGCGCATACCTCCGGCTCTAGACAAATTGAAATGGCCAAACGGAAATTCCTTAGCTTTGTTGGTTTTATTCTTAATATTCATCATCCATCGACCATCACATGATTAAAGCTTTATTTCTAACGCACTTGACATACATTGAAACTCTTACGAAACGCAGACACTCGAATGGACTTCAATTCTTAAAGGGGCTATTATCCGGAAATATTGATTCACCATTCCTTCTTAATTTAATTATCTTTAAGATCCCTCAACGTACTTCTCGACGCTCCGTTTCTTTCTATGTTACTCCCTGTACCTCTAGTTATTTAGACAACGAACCTTTTAGAATACTGTTATCACTTGTCAATGTCGATGCTTCCCTACTTATACAATAAACATAGATCCCTGAAATATATATTGTTATCTAATTCATCATTATTTCAGTTTTGTACACATATATACGATATACCTTTATATATATATTTATACTTTGTATACATTATTTATAGGTTTGTATATAAAATAATACTATTTCCTTGATGTTACCATAAGATTATTTATATATGTTTACATTTTGTCAAAAGGCTAAGCCCGTAAAATAAAATATGAGTAGAGTAGGTTTACGAAAATAATATAAGAACCTACTAAACAGGTGTGTATTACATTGTGATGTAGTTATTAAATTTGAACATCAACGATTTAATGACGATTAATAAAATGTCAACTCCTGTTTAATATTCGAATTCAGTTATGCAAGTCTTGAAGTTTATTCAGTAGGCGTATATAATATTATTACGTATAATATGTAGCAAATATGCGGCTGATCGTGTCACGTGCACGAGGTGAAACATGCTGTGTCTATATGTGATTGTATGTGATTGTATAATTTGTTTTTTTTCAATCGTTGATAATATATTTATTGTTTTATAACAGCACGAAATTCAAATTTAGTATTTACTTAAAAAAAAATAGAGCGGGTCCCAGAATGATCCCACTACCACCACTTGGGTTCTATGTTTCTTATAACTCCGTTGCATCTATTAAGAATACGGTAGAGCGAGTTCCCTGTTTTTATTTTTAATGTCATTGCATACTTAAGGAGATCATGTTTTACTAATTTTTAGTGCACATAAATAGGTACATGCTTATTAAATAGTTTTTTAGTGCATTACAGCCCTGATAAAAATCAACTGTCACATATTTAGCAGACTTAGATTGTTGTATTCCAAAATATTCAATTTTATTTTACATTAGTTAATACATTTCATATTGCAGCCAGTATAATATTGTCACGTGTGGTTTGCACATGATTACCATTTTAGGACATAATAATAAAATGTAATTTTGAGCTTAATCGATTTGATTAGGCAATGCGTATGACATATTATTATTATTATTATTATATTAATTATTATAATAAATGATTGGGATTATACATATTTAATTTTATACTTATAAATTACGCTTATTAAAAACAGGAAATTCTTATCCTCATAAATATAAAGTATTTATTTCATTACCTGTTTCTGCAGGTCAATTAAGTTGTCTAATTTCTTATGCCGTATAGTAAGTGCCATTAACTTAGTGGCATTTCTTAATAAATAATATTTATATGACTACCTATATGGCTACTATATAATATAATACGCGCAGAAAAAAATGTTCAAATTCTATAAACAATCTTTTGCCAAATTAAATTATGTTACTCTTTATAGATCGGTACCTATATAGTATCGTATATATCGTATTGTCCAATTAATAAAGTATCTAGTATATCTATAGGTACTCAATATTTCGAACAGTTGTAACATTTTTAAAAGTATTTATTTTTTAATAATTTGATATCACTGCTAGACAAAAATGTTGGGAAAATTTTCATCGTGAAGTTTATAATTAAATCAAGTAAAATAAAATCAAAGTATCTACTTCAAAAAATATTCTACTCAGGAATATAAAAATTAAAATGTTTGTTGTCATTCCAAAAAGTAAAAATGTTTTGTCATGATCTCAAATTATGTAAAAATAATATTTTCAACAAATTTATAACTTTTCGAAATAATGATTTCAAAGGTCTGTTTTTCAATTTATTGAGAACCCATATTTTTACTGTAAATTATTAATTGGGTAATTTTTTAAAAATATCGTTGAATCAAAATCAAAATTCTAACAAGCAGTTTTTTGTTACCTTCCTAATGTAACTTTGTGTACTAATAGCATAATAGGTTCAATGTCCATGTTAATTGGTTTAAATAATGTTAGGGCTATGGTGATTTGGTAATTTTAGCAATTGCCAATTAATATTAATCCATCAACATTTTAATTTGTAAAATTGGTCCAAGTATAATGAACACTAAATTCAATATTACATATGTAGCTATTTTATATATCTGTAAACACGTTTTTAAGGAGTTTTATCCTCATTCCTGAGTATAAATATTTTAATAACTAAACAACTTCTGAATCAGATTGCACAAAATAGCATTTTTAATTTTAAAATATTATTTTTCTGTTTGGGTTATAACTTGTGACTAATATGGGTCATAAGTAATAACGTACGTGTATTTCTTCGTAAACAAATACTAGTCGTAAACCTTACAATAGTCAATAAATGTGACGAAATTGAAAAATAGCAATAAACGAAAAATGCAAACATTTTGTTTTATTTGATTAATGAAAATATTCAATAATAAAATGTACCTTCTATGGGTAGGTATACTAAAATATTTACATTTTATTATTTATTTCCCTTTTTACTTAGATTGTAAAATATAATACAAACTACCCCTGTACTGGCTATTACAAAGGTAAATATCATGATTTTTCACTTTTATTAATATTATCGACTTATTTTTTATATAAACATAATACAATTTAAATTAATTCAACCAATACTTAATGCTCGACTAAGTCCAATAGTGTTCAGATCAGATCGGTATATATATATCTATTTATTCAAAAAAAACAAATAGGGACAAATTGGCGTGACCGTTTAAAAATGTATAATTAAAAACATTATTTTTTACGTAAAATATTTTAGTTAATTTTAACCAATATTAAATTATAGGTACATTTTTCACATTTTTAATTTTTCTTTAAATAATTTAATACAGATATAGTAACACCAAATAGGTGTATTATAAAAAATAACTGTTTTTAATATTTTTTTTTATTTTTACTCCTGATATTTTCTTGTTTGATTTTTTGACGTCTAATTGTTCTGTCTTCCAAACCACTACGTTCAAATAGCTACGTCAATTTGTCCAAGATCAGTGAAAAACATATTATGTCCATGATGAATAAGTTGAAAATCATAAAAGTAACCATTGTAATAATTGTGTTCATAAGTATTTTTACTTAAGATCTGGTTTTAAATATATTTGCAATCTACAGTAATTATTTTCATGATACCTATTCCATATTTCTATTCTAATCTTAATTGATAATAGTAATATAATATGTAACCAATGGGAACCATATTTTAACAAACAAAATAATATTTGACAACCAAAACTAAATTCACGTGTGGGTTACAACAATTTATCAAAAAACACCATCCTCGTCTCGAGGATTCTATTCACTATTGGTATAGCTTTTATTGAAAACGGCTATTAAGCTTATAATATTAGCGTGGTCAAACATACAAACTTTTCAGCTTTATAATATTATTAGTACCTACATGGATATAATATAATATACTATTTTTTAATTTATTCTATTTATCAGTATCTATCTGATTGACAATCATCGAAATCATCACAATATTGTCATTACTTTTATACCTTCAAAGTAGGCACTTATACTTGATAGGTATATTACACGAGATAAAAATATATGACATCTATGTGTCTGCGTATGTGTTTTTCTATCTCTCTGACCGGTCGTCGACCGTTATAATCGTACGCATTACGCATAGTACCTACCTATGTATGTAACTAGCTAGGTAGCTATAGCTATACCTACCTATATATTTATATAGAAGGTACTTACCGAAGAAACCATATTACCGATGTTGGTTTTATAATTATTATTTTTACTGAGTATCGATCAACACGTTTATACATAAATATCGCTTGGAACAAATTGTTTTTATGGTCAGAGTTGTTCAACTTAAAATAATTTTTCATGGTATAAAATTACATTTTTTTATATCCCAGTTAGGCATGATGAGTATACCTAAGTATAATAAATAATATATATAAATCGTATTCATAAATAATAATACGAATAGCATATTATTCAATTAGCCATTAGGTATGTACAAATATATAATGTTATAATACTTTGTACTTAGGTATTAATATATTGTGTATATTGTCACTCTCAAACGTGTCCATACCTACCTAATACATATTAGTAATTAGTTATCGTAATTATATATGAAAAATCCCATTAAATCATATATAATATTATTATTATTAGTAATAAAAAAGGCCATAATTGATTGTTTCAAATCACTGTTGCAGCAGCAGTTACCGTTTCTAGTTTCTATTCATAATATCATAAGCAAATAACAGTTTTTGCCATTGAGTGCTAATTTCGCTGTTTATAATGATAATATTCTGGCTCGATGATGCAACGATTGTAGTTTAATATTACAGTACAAAGTGGAGATTGTGGTTGATAAAAAAATTTAATACAATCACCTATTAAAGCTCTACAGTGCTTGTCTCGGAACCTGTAATAATAGTATGCCTACGCGACGATAATTTAACTTATTCTTTAAATAACATTGTAAAAATAAAATAATGACTTGAAAATCACTCCAAATGGGCTGTAGCCAGATGTCGACATAGATTACAATCAAAACTATAAAACGATATAAAAATACATTGTTTTCTTGATTCCACAATAAAATTCAAAAAACGAATTCGTATTGACTTTATAGTTTTTTTTGTGTGTATCAAAAATAAAATAAATACATGTGGGTTTGACTTTTATTTTGATTAGTATAAGTACGAGTGTAACAAAAAAAAAATTCTCAATTTCTCATTTGATATACAGATATTTGTAATAATTGTATCGCCACAGGATATACTCTTTACGTAGGTAATACAAGCATTTTTAATAATTTGATAATAATGAGGTCATTAAGTATATTATTTAAATTCTGAAAGTCATAATTTCAATTAGTTCGTTATTGAAGGATTCAATGGGGGTGGATGCTGCTTGGTGAATTACCTGTATTATTATATTATTTTCTTATTCGTATAATCATACAATGAATAACAGTTTATACACTTATATACAGTTTCTTTAAGAACATATTTTTATATTATTATTTTTTTAATGTTTTAACAAGACGTCGTTTTGATTGGCTCTTCTCCGTAGTGTTTGCAATATTATTTTAGTGGAGTAGTTGTTGTTATTGTGATAATATAATATTATTCTAACCTTTAGGGTATTTTTTTTCCTTTCATTGTTGATGTTGGGAGTCAATGTAACAGTACCTATTCCACTGAAGCACTTCTTACACATCGCATTCTTCACTGTGATTATACACATCTTCAACAAACACTTTTTTTGAACAGGCGAACTGCATAATGTTATACAGGTATGTAAACACTATACGCCCAGCTTTCTTTTGAAAAAAAAAATGTCGAAATAGATTGTACCAAGCACAATAATATTATGTAGGTGATAATATTCGATTGTTTATTACACAACGTAATATAATATTTGAAACAATACTGATTTTAACAAGTTTAGATCAACAGCCGCAGTAATCCAATTAAACCATAGAAATTGATAGTGCCCACCTACAACTGTGTAATACCTAGCTACTCCTCAACCATGATAATATTGCACATATTATCGTGACTAAAGTAATTTTGCAAACACGCCTGTACGAAAAGTGTAATTTAATCAAAATTCAAAGCAACGTGGCATAATTCAAAAAACAATTAACTCTTAATGAGCCCATTGCACCGTTGTTAATAATTAATGAGATGCGTTTGGATTTTTAATGTTTAGTATTAAAATTAATTGCACGTATTATACTAATATGTTTAACTTCCGTGGAAACGAGATGTTTTCTCAAGGCGAAAAACAAAACTATTATGTTTACGCGTATAATATATAGATAAGGTAGGTTCCTATAGGTACCTATAGTCTATACATCTACTTTAACGAAACAACAATAAAGAGCATTGATCCAATGTGTGATGTACTGGAACATATTTTAAGGACGCTTATACAGTATTAATAAATAGTATAGTATACATTTTTTCATTTCGTGACCTACCACATCAACTAGATAATAAAATGGTCATTTTATTACTAAACTGTGGGTAATATAGTTTATTAACATAAAAAAATATTTATATAATATGTAATAACTAGCTCTTAATGCATTGCATAAATTAGTTTAATGTACCTACCCAACTATTTATACCGACGTATAAACTGCAGTAGGTACAAAATATAATATATTAAACAAATTATTATCTTTTGAAAAGCGAATAATATAATATAATAAATGTATTTATTATTTACCTTAACGGGTCAATATTACGACTGTATATTATAATGTAAGGATTAAAGACCCTATAATAATGTATAGAGGTGCTTTTACGGTATTACGTATAGGCGGTGCACCATTCCGGCACCTGTAAACCGAACATTTTATACCGTAGTTCGTTTTCACGCGATATTTTACCTACCTACCTATCTACCTGAATTTATATACCTACAATTGCTGTTTTTTTGTATATTATTATGTGATGATAAAATCTAAGCACTGTGTTGTTGGTCACACGTTATTAGATCACAATGTAAAACTGTTGTAGGTCAAACATTGGGCCGGAAGAGTTCCGATAGGACCAATGCCGGAATTAATTATAATATGGCTTCAGCATAGCTCATATTATGTAGTACATCTAACTTCTAAATAATAATTATGTTAATTAACAAATGAACACATTATTATAGTTATTAAAAACCTACCTACCTACCGATACACGTTTTGAATGCACATACTTTTGTGCTTGAAATTTATAGGAATATAATTTGTAAGTGTTTGAATACGACTTTATGTACTTATTTATTATTAAACTATTATAAATTGGAAATTTAATGCCTTAAATATCGCAAAAAAAATTATGAAAAAAGCCCCAAAAATCTTAAAATATATGAACTATTAAAATGTATTTCTTGCGGTTAAAAAATGATGTAACGAAAAATTGTTGAATAACAGTATTTTTTTACAGAAGACACTAAGATACTTACATAGAAGTAAGGTTATCACCTATTAGTTATTTGTAAATATAAAAACATGGTGGTTAAGAGTACCTATTGCATATTATTATCTTGTAACGCGTGTTCGACACTATCTATAACCACTCTGTGGCTCTTCCAATATTATGCTGATTTTATTATAACAACAATGTTTCACATTGTTTACTAACATTTACGTTAAAAAAAATTATGAAAGAAGTTCTAAAAAATCAAATTTGTCAAAAAAAAAAAACTAATTTAATTTCTCCACGTTTTAAAACACCATATAAAAAATGACATTGCATCGATATCTCAATCCTACTAAAATAATTTACTTTTTATCTAGTTAATGCTCATATCCGTGCATAAACACGCAATTTATTTACCAATCAATAATCCAACAGTCAACACCCATGCAAATATAATAAGCCAGTAGGTCCCTGTATGATATACATATTTTGAAATCGCATATTTACGTTTATTCTGCCGCAGACACGAATGTACAAAATGACACGTTGCATAAATGCCGCCAACGATATAATGTATTTTAGTATTTTTTGTACGTTGACCGCAGTGGACCATTATCGGAATAGCATCAATACAGACGGTTGTCTCGAAATGTCAACTGAATTGATGACTTCGCAGCCTCACGGGTACCTACACATAATAATAGTCTCTTATATTATTATCATCTATTGATTGTGGAACACGGATCGTGATAATAACAATATAAGCGACAACGCCGTTTCGTCAATAACGATCGAAGTATTATTATGTACAGATACCGAGTGTTTGCCAGACACGTTTTATTTTCGATTGCAGTGCATAATAGGGCACAGGCACGCCTCAGCCGAACGGGTTAGGTTATGATGAACAGAATAATATAGAGATAGGTACCTAAAAGCAAAAAAAAAAATTAAATTAAATAAGATTGTCACCTGGTCGTTAACTCGAATTACTTCACTTGTATGGAGTGCTTTTTTATGAATTTCACGATACGAATAAAATATATTGTTTCGATTTTTTAAGTTTCTTTTCTAATACAATATGTATATATTATATATATATATAATACGTATGTATGATGTAAAGATTTATGTATATATGCTAAATTCGTTTTAAATTATTATTTTAGTAACTAGTGGTGCAATACTGCAGTAATCATTTGAAATATGATGATATAAGAATAAACTAATAGATTTTCCACAAATATAATTTATTTGAATATTTATTATAAATCATTATGCCACAGACGTAATTTAATTCTACTTTTTTTATGTTATTAGCTATGCATAGCATGCCTCTTCATTAGCTTTACTTAGTCAAGATCATATTTTGGAGATACATTAGTAGATATAGATGAAAAACTAAAAAATTGGATTATTATTATAATATCAAGTATACCTACATTATACAGCACAGGGCATAGGCAACTTTTAAGTATAAGTATATATACATAATTTGATATCTAACATGAATATTCTAATATGTAGTACATGTACCAACATAATATTGATAACCGTACAAATTTATTTTGATAATATCATATAATATGATTTCACTTGCGAGTATGTATTGATGATTATTAATTACCTATATTATCAGTATTAAAAAAAATAATAATTTACCAATATCACTACACCATATACGCATTTAACGACTAGGCTTATAAATGTTGAACAGTCTTTGAATACCAAAGTAATATATTTGATATATGCTATGTAATTGAATATTGTTATACAATAAAAATATAGTGTATAGCAACAAAAGCAAAAAATGTTTAGTTTTTTGATTATTCGTATTTGAATATAAATTCAAACTAAAAGAAATTTAAGCGTTTATAGATTATAATATACATAATGCATTATTATTGCGTGTCCGTATTGTTACCTGATTGTTATGATATTAAAATGACGAATAATTCGTCCGAGTTGAATGGCGTGTATAATAGCGGAAAGTATAATATCAAAATAATAAGTAATAATCATTCGCAGGCAACATTCATTCCAGTGGTTATTATATAATAAGGGTCTTTATTATAAATTATAATTCGTTTTAATGTTTTTTTTTTCCTCGGATTTCGTACGTTTCGTGTGTTATAGATACACGAATATCGAAGTGCGTATATAGAATCACGAAAAAAGATCTTGCCGTCGGATAACAAAAATTAATAAGATTTCCAACGGCGATATTGCAGAAGAATAGGTATAGTAATTCGAGTTGAAAACCAGGTGGCAGTATTTTTTTTTTTTTTTAACGGGCTACAATCCTTTTTTTTGCACCACGAACCCATTCGACAGACAGGCGTGTGTGAGCAGTTAAAAAAATTATATACAATGTACCTTTATGCATACCTACTGCAAGACAGGTACCTGCCTACCCGTAAGAAAAACGTCTGTCGGGCGAACGCCGAAAACGCCTCCACACACATTCTGCGCAGCGCATCATCATTAAGGACAATATAATAATAACAATAATAGTAATAATATATCCCTTTCTTCGATCATCATCACTTTCGATAATACGGCGAAGGAGTTTACCTCGGCCACATTCTATATTATATACGGCTGCAGTTTATTTAATAATAATAATAATAGTAATAATAACGCCATACTCCGAAAATAAAGGCTTGCAATATTCCGCGCGATAACCATATGTCGGTGTACCTACAACAACAATCGGCGGCAAATGTATTTCACTTGTGTCGGAGCACAGGACACGCGGCATAAATCGCAGGCAGGCAGAATGTACCCACACACACACATGTTTTAGCGATGGGTCTCGCCTCTCAGACGTATCGTATTCTACATACTAATATTACATTATTTTTTTTTATGTACACGTGTGAGTGTGCGGGATCGATCTACCCAAAAACCCTTTTCACTCTCTATCCGGCTCTCGTATATAGTATACATAAAGTAATATATATATATATACAGGATGATTAGAAAATAATACCACATCTTCGAAAATCTGTATTTATTAAAAGAATCATGATGCGAAACTTTGGATATAATGTACATGACAAAGTTTTTTCAATACAAGCAACATCGTCTCCACAGATGTTTAATGTGACCCCCTTGAGACTTTTGGACTTATGAATATTTATTTTTGTTCGACAGCACTCTCTGAAGCATCTCGAGTGCAGTAGCCGTTGAATAGCCTCAGTTTATATTCGTGCTTTTAATTCCTCGTGGTATTAGCTGGTATAAGTGGTCAAGAAATGGTATATTTAACACGGAAGATGGTATTTTGCGCCAATTTTAGTACAGTAAAACCTCCTTATAACGGAATCACACGATACCAATTATTTTCTTTACACTTTAAGGAGAATTCCGTCTTATAGAGAGTCCGTTATACAGAGGTTTTACTGTACTTATACAAGTACATTCACATCCACATCTAAATATTAATTTAGATAATCACTATTCTGAGCCATGACAAAAACCGAAATGGTATATAACATTGTAGTCTGCCCCACACTTTCAATTTCAATTATTGGAACTTACCTGATCAATTTAACGAGCTCACGTCTGCAGTATTATAGAACGTAAAACGTGAATAAATATCTTAGGCTATATACATAAATAGACTATTAATAAAATGAACAAGTGAACAATACATTATAATAATATTTTCAATTTTTACATATTTTATTATTAGATTAAATATTGCTCATAATTTATACACAAATCATTACAATTAGCTTACATTTTTTATTTTACCTTATGACTTATGTACCTACGTTTTAATATTTTTCTTTAGATGAAGGTAAAATCTATTAAAATTAACTTAATTAATGAATAAAATACGTAAGAATGAATTTAAAAAAAATTATTATTAATTATATTAAAGTGGTGCAAATTACAATTTTTATTGGTACAATATTGCACAGATTACATCATTCCCTTTTATCTAGATATTATAGCTTATAATTTATTGGATCATCAATTTCCCGCAGAAAAATTTCTAAAATATGTATAGAGTACTAATGCAAGTAACTGAGTTATAGAGTGTATGTTATTTTAGGGACACAGGGTATATATATTATTTAAAACGCTAACCGTTACCATGGTGCTGAAAGTATTATTTTAATTGACAAATTTATTTTAATATGATTACCTATTCCATTATATTGTTACTTCTGAGTATAGAAAATATTGTATCATATTAAGAAGTATTATATATAATATGAAGTCTATGTTAGTACGTAGTAAGAAATTGCCTAAGGTATACCGTAGTGACAATAAATTTCACAAAAAAACAATTACAAAGAAAAGATTTGTATAAACAAAAAATATATTTTTACGATTATATATTATAGACAATCTCAACTATTTTGAAATACATAAAATATTTATAATAGCACAAATTACGTTTCTTTTTTTATATCTTTAGCGGTTATATCATAATATTGCCTATATATTATAGGTACAATATAATTGTATATTGGCCCTTATGTCCTACTAATGTTGGTGCATATGATATGAGCTTTTTATATTTTTGACGCTCATGTCATAAACCTCCTGCACTCCACGGTAAAATACCGCAGAGATTTGACATCGAGCATCTTTTGGAAGTCAAGTGATATGAAAAGCTCTGTCACGGGCTACCTATATTATATACATCGTTGTGCGGATACCTTCAGTTCAAATAGACATGGACCGACAGATTATGCCAATTTTGTATGGACATTGTCTCTCGGCGACTGGATTAAACTTTAGAAAGTCACCTATAAACGATGATGGACCAGCACTCCGTTTCTTCTTTGCATCGGAGATCCGCAGATTTTCAAAAACGTGGTATTATCTTTGAATCGTCTCCTATATATTCGGTCTCCGTTCGTCTCCAGGAGGGGAAATGGGAATTATATATAACCCGGCAGATTTCCAGTAAAAAAAATACCATGCCTATAACATAATATATAATATCTATATACCTATATTGTAACGTCATACAATCGCGTTATTGTGTTATTAAACCACGCATGTGTGTGAGGGCGACGATCGATGAGAATTGGACCGAGAGTCAGGTAGCCGGTTCCCATGGAAAACCCGGTGCGAATAAGACTAAATATTATATATATATACATTATACTATGTACATAGGTCGCAGGCGGACGAGATGGGGTAGGCCGACCCAGCCTCCGACGCCCGACGACCTGATTTTTTTTTCGCATCCCTGCACCCCGCTTATAGGTACCTCCTATATACCTAATATACATCAGTACATTATGTATAATATTATAGTTTCATCGATATAATGTTTGCCACGGGGAGGTGTGGGGGGGTCGTTATGTGCACGAAAAAAAGGGATAACGTTAGAACATACTGAGCGTAGCTGGTATAATGTTACCCATCGGGAAACGATTATAACATCGTTAAACGAAAAAAAAAAAGATTATGTTATTATTATATCGCGGGAATATGAAAAAACGATAAATCGTGCAGTCGTGGTGTACAAAAACAACAACAACAACACCATGCACAACAGAAACTGAGAAACATAATAAAAATATTATGATTATATTGAGTATTAATAATTGTATTTTATTTTACCTATATACCTATAATACCATACCTACAGACCTACAGAAGAGTCTCACCAATCTGGAATTCGGTGTATAATATAATCCAGACATTTAACACAACTTTTTTTTGCTTTCAGTTCTTTAACTATCAATTTATGTTAAAACTAATAAGACATTTGAGTTGTTCTAGTGCTTCAGATGAAGCGATTAAAAACATTTTACCGAGCTTGTGTGGTATTTCTAATATGAATCAATACTGATATAGTGATATATTATATTATTAGGAACATATATACCAGCTGGACATTGAGCCATAATTTACATTCATTACATAATGTCTAATCAAAAATGGATATTTTTTTTGACTATCACAAAAATATGGTTCAATTTATTAACATTTACAAAAACTTTGTGAATTTATTTAAATTAAACACATAAAATTAAAAGTTAAAAATTACATAGACATAGAAATTGATTGCACATAAAATAAAAATGTACATAAAATAATGAAATTATTGCAAAAAACACTTTTGGCTTACTATACTTTAAGCTGTCTAAAATTGACTTACCATTTAGGTAATCCATAATGTACCTATATATACATACCTATATAGCCTATCGATACCTATCTAAGTTACATAGCATTGATTCATAATGCTAAAAGAAAAATTGTAAAAATGCATCTCGTAACAATGATAATAAACATAGTATTGATATTTGTATAGGTACATAAAAAAATTGCATGTTCAATATTATAATAAGTTGTAAGTCTAGGTAAAGTTTGTAATAACATCGCCTTGACCACGACCACGGTTATCCACACTGCTGCAGATCTGCCGTAAGCTTGTCATCGTCACTCCTATAAAAAAAACTTACAATATATTAGCTATTACAATGTTTACATTGTGTTTATACACAACGATCGGATTATATTATAATCTAATTTAGTATATTGATTTTGTCGAGCTACCGCTGACGAGGGTACTACGGAAAGTACAGCTGTATATATCGGTGTCACGGAAACGCATGCACGTGCAGTTTTTGTCGTGACTACCTACCTACATAATATTACACATAATATGATATATAGTCTTATTTATTCAAAATGATTTTCAAAATCTGATATAGAAGTATAGGTTCGTGTAATCTATTCCATTAAAGCTCAGAGTTTCTCAAACATTTTTATTCGCGTACCATTCTAGATATATGCAGCCTTACTTATGTATGTTGCGGAACAGTCACGCCCCGCACTTTACCTAACAATCGTTATAGTAAAAACACTAAAAACAAAACTTGGTTTCAAAAATGATAAATCGGTGACTACCTACATATTATAAGTAGACGTATTTTACTCAAAATGTAAAACAGAAATATATATTCGTGTTCGTGTATTCGATTCCATGTATATAATAATATAAGCTTCAGAGGTTCTCAAACTTTTTAATTTACGTATCACATATTGTATAGTTACATAATAGTAAGTTTAGAACGCCTTATATTATAATATTCTCGCTGTGTCCGTCATCCGTACGTTATAGTTACCAATATAGCACCGTATACGATTGGTCTGTACTAAGATTTCATAACGGTCCTAATCAAAGTAAATTCTTACTAGCCAAAATTAAAAAAATAGTCATCAAAAAATAAAGGTTGCCAAATAATTATTTTTAAATTTTATAATAGATACCTATTATAATTTATTGTGTTGTATTAAAATACGTAAAAAGAAACCGGGAAGTTATTTGCACGTTCGCGGAGTGAACTTTTCTAACTTGTTTAATGTATTCTTAGCTGTTGTATATAGTTTAATTTTTTCCAATCAAATCACAGTCTGAGAATTTCTGCAGCATCAAAGTATTATAGTATAGTATATTATATACTATATTTATTTCGAAAGTAAAAATGATAAAGTAAAATGCAAAACGATTTCGTATTAAATTCATTTTGGATAGGTAGGTATTTCCTTTATTTTATTATAATATTCAAACAGGTGCCTACTATATACAGGAGCAACAGCGAGTATTTATTCATTTTAGTATTTTACAATATAATAACTGTCATAACGTAAGTATTATAAATAATTTCAAAAATACGCGCCTTATTTATCTAAATGTTTGAAAACGAATGGAATCCCCCCCCCCCCCCGTAAAACGTATAGTGTAACTTCTTCTACAGGACTATTGCGTATCATTTGTATGCGAGAAAAATACCACACCACATTCTGTATAACAAATTTATATTATTCGTACAATTATACTATAATTCCATAATACTGAAATATGTACCTTTCGTCCTTTCCAGCTGCTCTGAATTATTATTCTCGTAAACACAGGAGTTCGAAAAACAACGTACATACCGAATGGATTTCTCGGAACCAGCCGAATCGTCCTTCAGTACTCAGGGATTATCTTTCGAATAACGTGACAATAGTAATAATAATATAATTATTATAATGTGCGTCATGATAACACGACACCCACTCGGCTGTAGTAGCACCCGACGCGCAATAAATGTTGATTTCCGCTTTTTTATAAATGGGTATTTTTTTACATATTTATCAACGATATTAACTGGTTAGTTTTTCCCATAGTAACTAACTAAAAACTTAACTATTTTTATAGTTTAATTTACCGTAGAAATACCGTAGATTTTATCAAACGATTAAAAATAATTCAAGAAGTAAAAATTAAATTAAATGTAGGCAAGTGGGTGTCGCTCTGCTGTACATTATAGGTTACAAGTGGATCACTGTAATGTATGGTGTTAAATTTGAATTCAATGATAGAATATCATTGTATACGAAAAACGATTTTGAGCGAAGACGGTCAGTCAGTGGCTATGATATATATATTTTAGATTCTGAGCGGAGCGATGAATGTATTGATTTTACAATTATGTGTTTTTTTATTTTATTTTTGTGTCTGCCATCACCGTTTGAGGCAGTAAAACTGATTCCATTTCTTTCTACAATATCTTGTTTGATGGGAAAATGAACATAGTTGGTGAATTCAGGAGGTCAATGTTTAATTCTCAATAGTTTTCAAAAACACAAGGAAAACAAAAGAAAAATTAAGGAAAACGGGAATTTTTACTGGATTTTTGTTTTGGGCGTAACTCTAAAAGAGAAGACCGTAGATACATAACATTTTCGTTGAATTTTTATGTTAAAATTGTTCACATGTTTTGAGCTGTTTACGGATAAATACTGTTTCTACTTTTATTTAGGTTTTGTTTATAAAGTTAATATAAATAGAATTATATTCATTGGGTCAAAAAACTTGAAAACTTAATACAAGTCTCCTAATAGTTTTTTACGATGACAGTTGAAAAATAACTGTCACAATTTATTTTTATAAGCATTTAAAGTTCGGCTTTTTACAAAAAGCATACAAATCACAAAAATGTGCAAATTATTAGGAGTTAGAAATTCATAAAAAATGTATTTTTTTAAATCTCAGATTTTAAAATATAATACAAGCTACTTTATAAGTTTGTCTACCTTTATCATAAGAAAGTAAAATTACATTTTTATGAGCGTTTGAAGTTCAAATTTTTTCAACATATTCAGTCGATATCTCATTATAATATGTAGAGATTATCTTAATTTATTGTAATTCAAAAACAAATAACCGTAGACACTTGAAATTTATATCATATGTTTATTTTATCAATTCCTATATACTTGATAAAAGTTTCAAAACGGTTTCGAGTTGTTTACGGACATTTTTGCAAAAAAATAATTATATTTGTATAGTCAAAAAGCGTGAACAATTAATACAAGGCTCTATTGATATATTGTTAGTAGTAGTATATTGTAAAGTAGTTGAAAATAATAAAAATACATAAGTACAGTTTTTTTTGTGCATTTAAAGTTCGACTTTTGACAACATTTGTAAAATTTTAACTTTAAAAAGGTGGGCTAGTGGGCGTTATTCTGCTGTACGGTAGGTTAGAGGTGGGTCACGGTAACGGATAGTGTTACATATTTTTGGCACTCATAGAAAAAAAAACTAAAAAATTGGAAACTAAAAATCTCCGTAAACAATTCAAAACAAATCAAAATATTTTGAAAAATTTTATCATGTATAGAAAATGCTAATTTTAACAACCAGTGAAAATGTCATGTATCTACGGTCATTTATTTAAGAGTTACACCAAATACCAAAATCGATTATGTCGAAAACCAATTTTGCGTAAAAATTCCCGTTTCTATTTAATTTTTTTGTTTAATGAAGCTACATGCAAATTATTGGGAATTTTAAATTTTGACCACCCCAATGCACCAACTATATTCACTTTATTATCGAACAAGATACTGAAGTTGAAAATCGAAGCATTTTGTTGACCAATTATGGTTTACACAGAAACTAATAAAAAAATGTCAAATGTTATAAATATATAACATTTGACATATTGATTTTTGTTATGAAAAATAAATATTTATTAAATTATCATTTGAGATGTGCATAATTTAATATATAGGTAGCAGGGTGACCACTGACCAGGGTATATACGCTGCGGTTGCAATGCACATTATGATAAAAATGCAATACAACTGTATATTATTATAATAATAGTCTACGAAATTATTAGAAAGAACACGTCAATCACTCTTTATATACGAACCACGTAGCAATTTTAATAAAAAAGTAGATTAATTTTTTTCAAACAGAGGTGAGTTAATATATTTTTCCATATCAATTTTAAACTTGGCGTGAGGTAAATTTAATATTTGCTCACTTTAACTTAGGTACCTAATGATCTCGTATGTTCACTTGACTTGTGTTAATTATTTTCACGGACTTGCCCATAACTCTGTAACTGTATAGATTATAATATATACTCGTATATTATTCATGGTATGGCGCACACAGCATTTTAATAATATAGATAATTGTTATTGTTTGCGTCGAGATGCCACGCCAATGTTTCTATATTATCTCAGTCTGCAGTCGGCGGACACGTGCAGTAACGTGTGGCGAAAACACGTTGAGATCGGTCATGCACAATCATGACTGCGGGCGCGCGGCGTCTGTGATTATAATAATATGTTGCTATAAAAAACGACCATAAAAAAAAAAAAAACAAATAAATCGAATGATATATTCGATGACATTATTATAGCGGCTCGTGTCGGTTTTGAACGATATAAACACACGTGTCCTACACGTTGAACTCCGTTAATCATGAGATTATATTATATTATAATGTCTTAGCGGATTGCACGAACTTTTTTTCAAAAAAATATCCAAATACTCATTGAAGAAAAAAGTGAACCACTCAGATGTCCACACAAAAAATAGTTTTAGAGCGGACTGCTCGAAAATGAACTCATTCCAATCGTATTTAGGTACGGTTTATTGATTATAATTGCGTGTAGTATAAACACGTGTAGAGACTCGAATAATATAATTGCAGTACGATTTAAATTTATTTTGTGATTTTCGTTTTTATAATGTTGTGTAGGTCTGTAATGTTTTAATTGTTTCAACTGTTTCAAGTATTTTCTGTGTTCCTCAATATCACATTTACTGACAATGACTGCTATACTAATATTACCTTTTAATGTTAATTCTTTAAATTATTAAGTTGAAACTACGATTTATTTTAAAAAATGTATAAAAAGATTGGCAAGTTATTTTTATTTAAAGAAATAAAGCGAAATACAATACCAAAATTATATTATTAAATTAAATCACATTAGAAACAATTAACTGCACACATTTAATAAAATTGAATTAAAAAAAAAAAAAATAATAAATAACTATTGCACACCTTGTCTTTGGTAAATTATTTAAATTCAATCATATTTGAAACAGCCAAACAAATTAAGCTATTTCAAGTGCAATTGCAAAAAAGTTGTTGAACAATTTTTATCTATTTTTTTTATCTTTTTTTTGTTGTTATTTAGCTTTATTAGTTCAACAAGACAATTCAGCCGAAATATGATTCAATATTGCTTAATATTATGTAAAATACAATTGTGTCCAAGAATTTTATAATAGCGATCTGTCGTCCACATTTTGCATCCTCGTAGATCTACATAAAGTCAATACGTGTAATGTGTAATAACCTAAAAATCCGCTCTTTAATAATTATAACCATCCAGTTATATTATTATAGGGACCTATATATTTAATGTGTGCGCACTATACCGGAGTCCGTCACTAGTAACCAACTACAGAAAAAAATCGAACAAAAGACTTACTA
The DNA here is from genome assembly GCA_027563435.1 of Nasonovia ribisnigri. NCBI lineage: Eukaryota > Metazoa > Arthropoda > Insecta > Hemiptera > Aphididae > Nasonovia > Nasonovia ribisnigri. The sequence continues at coordinate 6,075 of JANEHU010002933.1, read as the reverse complement.
GGTACATGATAGACATATCTGATGAACAATAATATTATCAATAACACATAGTATAACACGTGTAAGCCCAAATACGTGTTACAATAATGTCATGACAATTTGTATTGTCGACCATCCTAAGTCCCGGCGACGTAAACTCTGCGCGGGTGAACGATTTGTACAAAATATAAAAACACTTAAAATGTATAATCCGAAATGAACATTTTACTGTAGTCGTGCGCATACACAAAATATAATAATACAGACAGTCCGGGGATCGGGAGAAAGTCGTCGTCGACAGACCATATTGTGTCCACCGCACAACCGTATGCGACGATAATAAATATATATACAGGGTGATTCTCCAAGCATGGTCACCCACATTTTTCCTTTTTTAATTAAATTTTGATTTTTAGAATTTTTGCTAGGAGCCAGTGACCCAAAACAACAGTATTAATGTATAACTAACATAGGGGTACGTCCGAAGGACATGATATGCAAAATAACCATTCTAGGAAGTGAAGGGCAGCCGGTAAAACACGATATATGCAAATACCAAGGAGACAAGAACTATTGTTCTATTTAGACAGCCGAAATATAATAATATATATATATATATATATTATTATGTGTATAAGAATATATGCGCAAATATCTAATCTGCGAATTACAAGGACAACACTGACAGGAAAGCGTGGGCATAAGCATTCTGAGAATAGACAAGCATCCGGCACGTGCAAGAACCCGGATGCGCGCTATCAGTGGCTGGGGGGGAGACCAACGGGATATATAAGGGACCCCGAAACAGCCTGTATTTAGACGTGATCTGACCAAGCTACTCTGAGCACCTTCTCGTCACTCTACTCTCTGATTAAACTGGACTTAGAAATATTTCCATTTAATCATAAATTGTACTTAGGATATTTTTTGTTACATTTAATATTTTACAAAATAAACGTTCAGTGTTTGAATAAATAAATTACATTCAGTAGAATTACAATCTGTCTACGATTATTTTACAATTGAGTCAAGCCTTTGACCATCTCATCTGGTAACCTCGCGAGTTGGCTACTATATTGTGGCACAGCCGAGTTCAAGTACAAGGAACTGGCTGGGGCTTACTACATCTGGCGCAGTCGGGAACGAGGCCCTACACAGGAATCCAGGTCAAGTTGAGGATTCCGCGGAGGCAGTCCATCAAGGATCACTGTTGGGAGGATTGATCACCTTTTCAACGACTCCGGGGCATAACAAGAATCTACGAGAGCGACTCAGCGAGGCACGTACAACTGAAGTAAACATGAGTAGACAATGGGTAGCAGAGGCAGCAACTGCGTAAGTTTGAAAAAAATTGATGATAAATATTAAGAATTGTAGCTTGGGGTCACGTTTCCGTTAGATTAAGGATACTAACGTTAAATAAAATACTGTATTTTTTTTTTGGTGTAGGAATATTATTTTTATAGACGTATAAAAATAATACATAAAAAAAAAAAGAATAAATAATTGGTTGAATAAAAGTGAATAAAAAGGAATATATGTTTAAAAAATAATTGAGATTAAATAAATGAAGTTATAAGAAAGAATTAAATAAAAGGGATTTGTTTTAAATAATTGTGAAGGATAAATAAATAGAAAAAAGAGGTTATAAAGGAAATAAATTGTTGATGGAATAATAAAAGAAGAATAAAGTTGATAAATATATGAATTGAGATATATATTGAGAATAAAATATTGTGAGATTTAAGTGAATAAATAATTGGTTATTGAGAATATTGAGTAAAGAATTTTTTTGTGTTAAGGCAAAGTGGTAAGCCTTATGTGTTGAATAAAAACATTTGAGAAATAAATGTGTTGAATAAAAGTTATTGAGAATTATATGTGATAAATAAAAGTTATTGAGAATTGAATTGATGAATAAAAGTTATTGAGAATTAAATTGATGAATAAAAGTTATGAGAAAATAATTGTGTTGAATATAATATGTGGAATATTATAGTGTTGAATAAAATAATTGAGATAAAATTGATATAGGCAAAGAGTAAGTCCTTACGTGTTGTTTAATTGAATTTATGGACAGATAGGTCCTAAATTACAAAATAAAGATTATTGTGGAATTTATTGAGAGGTGTGCACACAGAATATTTAGAAACATATTGATGTTTATGGGAAAATTATATGAGTTTATATTGAAAGAAATTTGAGATTATATACGGAACTTGGGATTCCAGAGTGAAAATAAAGTTAGGGCATGCCTAGAATAAGTATATTTTATAAAATAAAATAATACGTAAATAATTGGTTATAAGAAATTAAATAGAATAAGTATATTTTATAAAATAAAATAATACGTAAATAATTGGTTATAAGAAATTAAATAGAATAAGTATATTGGTTAAAAGTGATTATTTAAAATAAATAGGAAAAGTTATAAAAGTGTTAATATAAGTGATAATTATTGTAAAGAATTTTGGGAGTAGCTAACCGAAAATAATACATAATTTTCAATCACGGAATAATGTTTGTATTAGTGGAATAAAGGTGTCGCTGTAGTGCGAGCTTGTATAACGTATAAACGACGCGGAATAATATACGTAAATAATAAATAAAATTTATTATTTGATTTATGAAAGAATATAGGAATATAGGAATAAATTTTTTTGTCGTAAGGAATAAATAGTTGTAAGAATAAATAAAAAGTGTATTACTGGTGGTAAATACATAAAAGATTATTTTTTTTGAAAAAAATATTTTAATTTAAGTTAAATATATTTTAATGAGGAAATTATATTTATGAATAACGATTCAGGTAGTTCTGCGAATGAATCAGTAGGCGAAAATAGTACACAGGATAAAGGGGTACAGGTAAACGATAAAAAGAAGAAATAAAAACTGACGCGTTAATTGATTTAAATACTGACGAATCGTGTGAAAATTCGCCAGAATCTAGTAAACAAAAATATTTGGAAGAACTAAGGGAGAAGGAGTTACTAAATAAAACACTTGAACCTGATATTAGAGAGTCTAAGAGGGCAGGTTTACGATCCGATCCTACTGTAGAACACGTACAGTTGGAATCAGCAGTTAAAAAGAGCGTAGAAAAAATAGAAAGAAAAATTAAAATGGACGTTGATAAATGGAGTAGCATAATACCAATATGCGTTGGTTCAAAAAATGTGGCGGAATTTATAAACACTTGCGAAATAGCAATTAAAGAAGTAACGTCTGCGGATAGACCGTTACTATTAAAAATAATAAATTCAAAATTGGCAGGTAATGCTTTAGAAGCATGCAAATATAGGGAAACAGATACTTGGGAAAGTATAAAATCTATTTTACAGGGAGCATTTGAACATAGAGTTTCGGAGAGAGCACTAACAATAGGGTTAAGTTGTGCGAGAATGGCTCCTGGGGAAAGTGTAACGAAATTTGCTAGTAGAATCGAAGAAATGTATTATAAATTATGTAAGGCCAGTACAGCAGAACTGGACGACGGCGAAGCGAAAGGGGTAAAGCGACAAAATAAAAAGATCGCGATGGTAGTATTTATTAACGGGTTACCAGAGCATTTGCAATTGAGATTAAAAGCTAGGGATCCAGAAACCTTGGAAGCAGCGATGCAGATGGCTCGTGATGAGGAACTTGAGTATGATTCTAAGGCGAAAATAGACAAATTACAGGATAACGTGGAGTTACAGAATTTTAATAGAGAGGGAGTGAATAATGAAAGCAATGGAAATATAAAACGTCAAAATAATAATTATAATAAAAATCAGGGGAATAACATGTATAGAAATCGAAACGGTGGAAATAATAATTTTAATCAACAAAATAGTGGTTATAATAATTTTAGTAATAATCGCGGCGGATATGGTAGACAAGATTATAATATTAGTAATCAGAGAAATAATAATTCTAATCGAAATGCAAGTGGCACCGGATGTTACAATTGTGGTAAACAAAATCATTTTGCTCGAGATTGTTGGCAATCTGGTCAGAATAATAGACAAGGACAAAGCGGAAGTAGACAACCGATAAATAATAATAATGGATCGAATAATAATACACGTGTGAATTTAAATAATAATTCTAATAGTGATAGATCGTTACATTGCAGTTACTGTAATAAACTTGGTCATGAAATATCGAATTGTTTTACAAAGCAACGTAATGAACGTAATAACGCAAATCTGGCGAAAAACTCGGATGTGCGCCAGCCCAGCGGGGTCAGGTTAGTGCACGAGATTTTCGACCCGCAAGAATCGCAAAACGATGTTTACACATCACAACAATAATTGACCAAAATCATATAACACTATCATCACCAAGCTTTAATACAGAAACAATAAAATTATTAGTAGATACGGGCAGCGATTTGAATTTAATTAAAATAAACAGATTAATAAGTGAAACTAAAATAAATGAACAAGAGAAAATTTATTTAAAAGGGATTAATGAAAAAATCGTACCTACAATAGGACGAACCACAATTAAATTAATAATAAATAATAACGAATTTAAAACAGATTTTTATGTGGTTGATAGACAGTTTCCTGTTTCCGGAGACGGAATATTAGGTAACGCATTTTTGGTAGCAAATCATGCGGTTATAGATATTGCAAATAATATATTAGTAATAAACGATACGATTAATGAAATAAAAGAAAATGATATTTGTTTTACGTTGCAACCGAGAACGGAAACGATAGTAAATATAGAGATTGCAGATAAGAATATGAATAATAAAAATATTTTAATAAATAAACAAGAATTATCACCGGATGTATATTGCGCTAACATTTATAATACAGTCAGGGACGGTAAAATAAAAATAAGTGTAATGAATATATCGGAAGTAGCACAGAGCGTTAAAGTAGGTCAGATTCATAAAATATCATATGAACATGACATTGACACGGAAATTAATGAGATTGCGAATATAAACAATAATAGCATTGACCGCGTTAACAAAATAAAAGGTTTAATTAGAAGCGATCATTTGAATGCAGAGGAACGCAAATCAATAATAAAAATTTGTGAACAATATTCGGATATTTTTCATTTAGAAGGGGATTACCTTACTAGTACTACAGCAGCAGAGCATGTAATTAAAGTACCTAAGGATTTAATTCCGATTTATAAAAACCTTATCGATTACCATACTCGCAACACGGCGAAATTGAACGACAGATAGAACAAATGCAAAAGGACGACGTTATAGAGAAATCTATGAGTCCCTTCAATGCACCACTTTTGTTAGTTAAAAAGAAAGCTGATGCTTCGGGAAAACAAAAGTTCAGAATAGTGATAGATTTTAGAGCACTTAATGACGTAACACTAAACGAATTTCATCCGTTACCGAATATTACGGAAATATTGGATCAGTTAGGTCAATGTCACCTGTTTAGTTTACTGGATTTACGGGCGGGGTACCATCAGGTACCGTTAGCAAAAGAATCTCGGGAACTTACAGCTTTTTCAACGGGACAGGGACATTATCATTTTAAGAGACTGGTTATGGGTTTGAGTTCTGCACCGTCAACTTTTCAGAAAATGATGGCAAACGTTTTATCGGGATTAATTGGAATCAAATGTTTAGTATATTTGGATGACATAATAGTTTATGCTAAAAATTTAAGCGATCATAATAATAAATTGATTAATGTATTCGAGCGTTTACGTATACATAATTTAAAAATAGAACCAGACAAGTGCGAGTTTCTTAAACGACAAGTGTTATTTTTAGGACATATAGTTACGGAAGCTGGACTTTGTCCAGACCCGGCAAAGGTTACCGCAGTAATGAGTTTTCCGGTACCTAAGAATGTTAAGCAAATAAAAAGTTTTTTGGGACTTAGTGGATACTATAGGAAGTTCATAAATAATTATAGTGCGATAGCAAATCCAATGACGAATTTATTAAGGAAGGATATAAAATTTAACTGGGATGAAAATTGTCAGCAAGCTTTCGACAAATTAAAGGAAATTCTTTGTTCGGAACCAATTTTACAATACCCAGATTTTACGAAAGAATTTATTTTAACCACAGACGCAAGCGGGAAAGCGCTGGGAGCTATCCTATCGCAAGGTCAAATC
>JANEHU010002932.1:0-16117 GCA_027563435.1 Nasonovia ribisnigri | reverse complement strand
CATCGATGCACCTAAACATGCATGTTTTTTGAACTGGAAAAAGGGAGCCACAAGTATTGAGGCTGACGCTATTGCCGAAGGATTTGAAAAAAGTGTTGAAATGCATGGTGTTAAATATTTTAAATTGATCGGTAATAATATTTTTTGATTTATACAAATAATAATTAAAATCTACACATAATTTTCGGTAATTACTAATAATTACCTATATTTATATTTTACATACAAATTATATTATTATATTATCATCTTTGTTTTCTTCTTATTTAAAAAAATAAAATAAAATAAAATTATGCGATTATACATAGTTCATTTGTAATTTAGGTGATGGAGATAGTAGCGTAACGAAACGTTTAAATGATATACTACCATACGGCCATGCACTAAAAGTAGAAAAAATTGAATGCCGGAATCATTTATTAAGGAATTATTCTAAAAAAATGATGGCCTTAAGTAAACGATCTGACATGCCAATTGATATTAGGAAAAAAATATCGGAAAATATTCTTAGGCTAAGAACCGATATCACTTGTGCTATAAAATATCAAAAATCACAAAATGTACCATTATCTCAAAAAATATCAGGTAAAGTTGAGTTGAAAAACGAGTATTATTTCAAGTTCCAGTAAATTAACAATGTATTTATTTAATTTTAGCACTTCGATTTGATATAATTAATGCTCCAAACCATCGGCTATTCAATAACCACAATAAGTGTTCTTCTTATTTTTGTAAAGAAAAGAAATATCAATATAAAAACGCAAACTATTTTGTCGATACTAAATATAAAAAAATATCAGATGAAATAAATATTATTGTTTCTCGTCTATCTAAAAGTGCAAATAGTTTGATTATTGATGTTGATAATAATATTTGTGAACAATTTAATAGCGTAATAAATAAATTTTTGGGGGGTAAACGTATCAATTTTACGCAAAAAAGTTCGTATACAACTCGGGTTCAGGCAGCAGTAATAAGTTTTAATTCAAAAGAGTACTTACGTACAATTAAAAAACACGTGGCACAGACTAACCCAGGTATGAATAAAATTATTTAAAATTTTTAATTTTTGTACTAATAATCAACCCATCAAAAACATATGTTCTTATATGTAGGAAAAATAGGAAAATCTTTTTTGAAACGAATGTTGGATAAACGTAATTTATGCCAAAAAAGACGACGAACAATAAAAAAAATTCCTAAAATAAGTGCCAAAATATCAGGAAGGGCTGATAAAGACTATGGAAATGCTGAACCGTTGGACAATGTGAGAGCCATAAACAATGCCGACTTAATTAAAGAAATGGATACATTTGTGAAGTAATTCATAAAACAAATATTGTGTTATTTATAAATAAAGATATTAAATATTTTTTTATCATAATATAGAACACTGAATGAAGTTAATCGGGCACAGATAGAAATTGAGACTCGAGATCAAGCAGCTTGTGAAACATGGAGACTTGAAAGATTGTCCAGACTTACTGCAAGTAATTTTGGGCGGATTTGTAAGATGAGACAAACTACAAGCTGTAAAAATACAATACATTCAATTTTGTACACAACCTTCAATAGCAAGTAAGTTATTAATACAGTTATTTTATTTTTTATGTATATAACTTAACATAATATCACAATATTTTTAAATAGATCAGTACAGTATGGTAGAGATATGGAAAATATAGCAAAAAACATTTTGAGCAATTATATGGTATTCATGTCAATGCATGTGGCTTATATATAGATAAAGATTATCCATACCTTGCTGCGAGTCCTGGTAAGTCAATTTATCAATTTAATTAAAATTGATTTTTAATGAATTAACGGAAATGGTAATTCACTATATTATTTAGATGGTATGACAGATAATAATATAATTGTTGAAATTAAAGCACCTTATGCAGTGAAAGATACTTTAGATATACATGAAGCTGTCGAAAGTTGTAAAGTTAGTAGAATTTTAGTAAATAAATCTATTATATTTCTACATTATTTTGGTATTATAATATAATGTATTTATATAGATCAAATATTGTACCATTGATAATGGTTTAGGTAATTTTCATTGTAATCAAATAAAATGTGGTATAATTTATTTGGTAACCACGGTTATCGATAAAATAAAAATCTTTTATGCAACTCATTTTTTTTTAACACTCCGTTAAAACTTTAATGAATGAATAAATTACAGATGCGTTAAAATATTTACAGACTGATCTTTATGCAACCCGCCCTTAGACCATAAATTAACCTATCAAGATAACTAATAATTATTCTACCAGTGTATATAAGTATACAATGTTTATAATTTATATATTGAAAATTAATTACAAATTATTAACATTAAAGAAACCTCCCTAACTAATTTATAATATACTTGTCCTATATATAGGTATATGTTATAATATATAATTTATAATATATTTCACTAGGTGTGTGGTATAGGTAATAGGTATATATTATATACCAACATTATACGTTTACTATTATAAGAGAAAAAAAATTCAACAATAATAATAATTATAGAAAATGGTTTATTTTGTACCGTCCTTCTGTACAATGTTACAGTTGCACAGTGGGCTAGTTTGCTCCTGCCTATAGATATTGCATTATTGCATTATTATTATAAGTTCATCATAAAGATAAAAGTGATTATTTGTATTTTGTCATAATGATTTAACTGACAATATGAAAATGAATAAGTTGACATAGATTATAGTAAGTACTTTATATCTAATATTTTAATTATAATTATCATTTAATGATTCTTATTTTTTTCCCACCTAAAGGTCACTTCAACGATAGCGGTAAATTCTTTTGTTCAGGCACCTCGCCACCCAACCATAATAGTGTTGATATTATTATGTGAATTATAAGAGTGTAGATCACAGACTTGAGACTTCTATAATCCATAGTATTGAAGTTTCGTTTCAAGTCTGTGATTTAGTCGTGTAGAGTGGACTGGACTGAGGAGCAACCACGGACATAGAGTATCACGTAATATAAAACTATGTTATGGGAACATTGGTACTACACAAAAAAATAACAAGCGCAATTTCGTCTTGATAGTTGATAACAAAATAATTGAAGAAAATATTGATAAGCATATTATGATTGATGTTATTACATTTTATAAGAACCTAACCGCTGCAGAATGATACCGTTACATAAGCGTTTCATATCGTTGCACATCGGTATGAACCGCTCATCCGTCTGGCAACGGGTATAATAATAAAGCGGTTCTGGTATTTCCCAAAAGTATCGATAAATGACGACTGTAGTGATTAGACAATAAACATTACCATTAGTCGAAGATCGAAGTTCTGTCGTTGTCGTACCTACATGAAAAACTGAAAAATTGTCAAAAAAAAATCACACAACTTCTTGCAAGTAAGCGAATTTACATTATACAACATTATTAATAATTTAAACACAAAACGATTTGTCAAATTGATACCCATACTTCTGCAACCTGCACATTATGTGCACGTCGTTTCGTAGACTTAAATTGTGTTAAGCCCGAGGTTAAGCCTGTATTTAAATATAATACAGTCGAACTTCTTTAACTCGAAGTCGTCAATACCTCGAACTTTTTCCACGGTCCCCAGAATTTTCTTATTAAACAATGCAAAAAATCTTGTTTAACTCGTTTATTTTCGTGAATAAGTCGAAGTTTCTATTTTTTTCTAGGATCATAAAATTTCTAACCTAATTTTTAATTTTTGGTGTTTTTTATTACTCGAATTCTTGGATAACTCAAAATTTTTTGTCGGTCTCTCCAACTTCAAGTTGATCAAGTTCGACGTACATGCACTATTAAATTGGCTAAATTTCACTAAAATGCCTCACGATTTAAAAAAAATATTTAATATATGTTTTTTTTATTTATTTTGTTAATATTAACTTTCAAACTTCTGCTTGTATTATTTATGTACCTTTTAAACTGAAATTTTATTTATCGAATAATAAAATATATGATATAATGTTAAGTTTATTTTGATTATAGTAAATGTATAATAGGTACTCAATCTTGTAAAATATTTAGGTAAATAATTAACTATATTATTTATACTAAAGGTATACCTAGGCACTTTTAAAAATAAATACTCGAAAATGTATTTTAATTATCATATTTGTAATATTGCTTAAGGATAGGTACTCATTGTAAATTAAAAAAAAAAAGTAATATCTATGTAGATATATTGTAATTATTTTATTATTTTTTGAATATAGTAATTATGTTTGTTTTTATCGCTAATGTTATGTTTGGAAAAGTTCTTAAAGTAAGAAACCTTATCTTTCCTTATCATTTAGGATGTCATACCGAAAAAAGACAATTAATTTTAGTAGCCCGTCCAAACGAAGGAGAGTTCAAGAAGAAGTGGAAACGTTTAATGAAATTTCAAATAATATTGCATCAACTTCACGTATCTTCATTGAAACTCCCATAACAAAAACTATTGAAAATATTGACTCCAACCAACAATTAATAACAAACAACCACATTACTAATGATGTAGAAGATAGTGAATTTATACCTCAATTAATGCATTCATTATCAATAACATCATCTTCCTCAGAAGACGATCAATTGGAATGATGTTTTTGATCAAGTATCTTTATTTAGGTCATTAATTTCCGAATGGGCTGTTTCATTTAACATATCTCAAAATGCATTAAACAGATTATTAACAATACTTAAACAGCATAAATGTTTTGAAACTTAACCAAAAGATTCAAGGACAGTTTTAAATACAAAACAAATATCTATATCAAATTACCGAACTGTGGAGCCTGGGAAATATTATCATTTTGGTATATTAAATGGAGTGAAACAGAATATCACCAGTCATTTAGATGAAAATAAAATTATTCAGCTTGTTGTAGGAATCGATGGTTTACCACTTTTTAAATCTAGTTCACATCAATTTTGGCCAATTCTGGCATATATCCGTCCAAATATCGATAAAGTATTTCCTATTGGAATCTACTGTGGTAAAGAAAAGCCTATTGACAGTAACGATTTCTTAAAAGAATTTGTTGAAGAAGCTAAAGAATTAACTGAAAATGGTATTTGCATTAATAATACACTTTATACATTTTCTATAAATGCTTTTTCTTGTGATGCTCCAGCCAAGTCGTTTGTCTTAAGAATTAAAGGGCATTCTGGATTTTATTCTTGCTCTAGATGTGAGCATGAAGGGGAATATCTATCTGATAGAATTTGTTTTCCATATACTTCAACTACAAATTGCCCTCCAAAGAGAACTCATAGAAATTACATAATGCAAACTCAGGAAGAACATCATGTTGGAAATTTATTTATTTATTTATATATATTTTACGCCAATCGGCAGTTAAACAATAGTACATATTATGTAGGTAACAACAATTAAATTAAAAATTAACATTAATAAAGTATAAGAACTCTATAACAACAACAAGAGCGTACAAATAACAAAATAACAAAAGCAGCCTTAGAACGCAGTCAAAACAACTAGGGCACATTTAGGTTAGTAAGTCTGAGCATTCTGTGAAGAGGATGATTGTAACCATAGGCAGTAGAGTGATGGGGAATGTAAAACTGGTCTAGGTTTCGTGTTCCACGGGTAGGGACTTTGAATGGAATTTCAGCAAGTAAATTAGGTGCGTCGAGAGTACCATTTAGAAGTGAGGTTAAAAAGTGTACATCTATATCGGTGCGGCGAGAAGAGAGAGATGGGACATTAAACATATTACGTAGTTGGACATAGTCATGGGGGGACACATCAGTTTTAGTCACATATGCTAAGTAGCTTAGGAATCGATTTTGTACCTGCTCTATCTTATGCTGGTGTTGTGCAAGGTATGGGTGCCATACCACAACTCCATACTCGAGAATTGATCGTACTAATGTAAAGTAGAGGGAACGAAGACAGTTCACTGATGTGAAATGTTTTGTGTTGCGTTTAATAAATCCGAGAACTTTAAGAACACGTGCTACTATGGTATCAATATGTTGGTTAAATGAAAGAGAAGACGTATAAATGATACCAAGGTCTTTAATTTGGTGTACTTGTTTAAGTGGAAAGCCATTGATGGAGTATGTTCTATTGGTAGATGAACGTGATTTAGTGAAGGTAATTGAGGGACATTTGTCAAGATTGAGTACCAATCCAAGACGATCTACCCAGGTAGAAAACAAATTAAGCTCACACTGTAGAACCGCCTGGTCAGCAGTAGAGTCGATTTTCAAAAATAGTTTGATGTCATCAGCAAAGAGAAGACACTTGGCCCTGTTAAGGTGTTGGGACAAAGAATTTATAAAAAGAGAGAACAACAGAGGACTTAAGTGCCCCCCTTGAGGAACACCTGAAGGAATGTCGATTACGCAGGATGATACCCAAGCCACCCTTACGAATTGCTTTCTACCTGTAATGTAAGATTTGAACCATCCAAGCAACGGATATCCAAGGCCAAGACGTTCTAATACGTAAATAAGCAGCTCGTGATTGACCGTATCGAATGCCTTTTTAAAATCAGTGATTATAACATCTATTTGAGAACCAGACTCAATATTCTCAATAATGTACGATAAAAAGGAAACACCATTTTTTTTTTTTTTTTTTTATTTAAAGGTTTACAGGCTTCAACTACAATGGTTATTAGCCAACATTTTGTTTAAGTATAACAAAAGGAAGAGTAAATTACAATATTAAAAATTACAATATTTGTTTAAATGAATTTACAATTTAATTTGTATTGAAACTATATTTTGTTGATAAGGTTGTCTTTGGTGATGAATTCGATGGTTTTTAAAGTATGTTCTTCATTTAGAGCTTCTTTGATGTTGAGTGGGAGGTCGAGAAGAGTGCGGGTTGGTTCGTGTATTGGGCATTCTTCAAAAATATGTTTTATGGTAATACGGGTTTGGCACATGTTGCATATAGGGGGTTGATCTTTACTGATAAGGAAGGAGTGTGTGAGAAAGGTGTGACCGATTCTGATACGAGTAATGGCAATATTTTGACGTCGGTTGAGTTCCGGAGGTGTAAACCACTGTCTCACAGAACATTTTATATGTTTAAGTTTGTTGGTAGGCGGAATGGAGTCCCAGTGGTGTTGCCATGACAAAAAGGTTTTATTTTTGACGGACGTAAAAATATCATAGGATGATATTTTGTCGATGGTGATGTTGTGTAGAATATTAGAGGCAAGGGAGGCTGCTTCATCGGCCATTTCGTTACCTTTTATACCTACATGGGAGGGTACCCACATAAATTCAAAGGTTTTCTGGGTATTGATTAGTTCAGATTGGGTAATTTGAGTTATTTCATTTCTAGGCCACGGGTTTTTTAGTGCTGTTAGAACGCTGAGGGAATCGCTGATGATCAAAAAGTTATTTGTTTGCAGCGAGTTTGCTAGTTTAATTGCTTCGAGTATTGCGTAGTTTTCAGCGGTGAATATGTTTGTTATTGTGGGAAGCTTGTGTTTAATGGTCGTTTGATTATGAACAACTGCGAAGCCAACACCGTTTTCAGACTTTGAGGCATCCGTGAAGATTAGGGTGTGATTAGGGAAACGAGATTGGATAATTTCGTGAAAATGAGATGTTATAATTTTGTGGCTTATTTCATATTTGCAGAATGTGAGTAAATCTGTTGATAATTTTATGTTCCATAGCCAGGGAGGGATTTTTTGGAAGATAATTTTTTCTACGACGGAGGTATGTATATTCATTTTATTGCATAAGTTGGAGTAGATATCTTGTATTGTTGTAAGTTTTTTTTTGACAATGTGATTGATGTTTGAGTTTTGGTTTTTGACAAGAGGTATATGACCTATGTGGTTGGGAGTGGTTTTCCTTTTGATACAGTGTAGGAGAGTGGTTTTGTCTCTTATGAGTTAGAGGGGTATTTCTCCTGCGTAACATAAAATACTTTCTGTGGGGCTTGTTCTGAAAGCGCCGATCGAGAGACGAATTCCTTCGTGATGTATAGGGTCTAGTGTTTTGAGATGTCTTGGCTTAGCTGTATTGTAGATTGGAGATCCGTAATTGATTTGTGAAAGGATTAATGTTTTATATATGTTTAACAATGACTTTTTATCTGCTCCCCATGTGTGGTTGGCGAGAGTTTTTATAACATTCAGTTTGGCTTTGCATGCAACTTTTAGCTGTTTAAGGTGTGTGGTCCAGTTTAACTTATTATCGAAAATCAAACCTAGTATGCGGAGTGATTTATGAAAGGGGATTTGAGTGTTTTTAAGGTAGAGGATGGTTTCTAAATTGAGATTGAATTGTATGCCTTTGCTTTTTTGAGGAGAAAAAATGAATCCAGATTTATTGGCCCATTCTTGTAGTGTATGGAGAGCGTTTTGAAGTATTTCCCGGGTAGTATTTATGTTGGTGCCACTGCAGTATATGTAGCAATCATCAGCGAAGATTAGGTGTTTGGTGGGTTTTTGAATTTGGAAAAATATATCATGTATGGCTATAAGAAACAAGGTTACGCTGAGGACTGATCCTTGGGGGATGCCATTTTCAGTAGGGTACAAGTTGGATAAATTGTGGTGGGCTTTGACTTGTATCGAGCGGTTTGTGAGGAAATTTTTAAGAAATGATAGGATGTTTCCGTTTATACCCCACTTATGAATGATATGAAGGACTCTGTTGCGCCACACCATGTCATAGGCTTTCTCAAGATCTAGTGCTATAAGTATAAGATGTTGTTTAGTGTTTATTGCATTGCAGATATCCGTGTGTAGACATGAGAGGTGGTCTAGGGTTGAATGATTTCGCCTGAAGCCACATTGGTTGCTGGGTAGAAGTTTAGATGTTTCAAGAAACCATGTTAGGCGTTTGTTAACCATTTTTTCCAAAAGTTTACTTAGTGTGCTTATGAGGGAGATTGGTCTATAATTGGATATGTTGAATTTATTTTTGTTGGGTTTAGGAATCGGTATGATTATTGCATTGCGCCATGGGTCAGGGTAAAAACCTGTTTCCCAGATTAAATTGTATATTTGAAGTAGTTGATTTATGCCATTGCTAGGGAGGTTTTTGATGAAGGAGTAAGGTATATCGTCTGGTCCAGGGCTTTTGCTGTTGCAGTTTGATCTAGCGTCTAACATTTCAGAAATGCTGAAAGGCATGTTTAAGAAATTCAAGTGGGGATGAGATTCTAACTCTGGTTCGTTTGTAGTATGCTTTTCAAAATTGTCTTTGAAGGTGGCTAATTCTGGGTCGTAATTTGAGTCACTGCTATTTTTTTGGAAGACTTCCGCGAAGGCTTTGGTTATATCCGATGGTGTTGAGAGGGAAGTATTGTTATATTGTAGAAACGGGGGTAAACGGTGGTAAGATATACCTTTTATTGCTTTAATTTTATTCCAAACTTCCTTTGAGGGAGTGTTGGTATTAATGGAGCTGGTAAATTTTTGCCATGTTTCTGTTTTGCTCTTTTTGGTGATGTATCTGGAATGAGCTCGAGCTTTTTTAAGTTGGATATGGTCGAGAGGGGATTTTGATTTTTTAAATTTATTGAGACATCTTTTGTACTGTTTTATTGATTCGTTGCATTCTTGATTCCACCAAGGGACTAGGTTCTTTTTAGTGTTATGGTTAGTTTTACCTATTGCCTTAGTGGCTGCCATTAGGATAGTGTGTGTGAAGTTATTAGTTAAAGTATTGATCACGGTTTGGTTGATGGGAGAGTCAATTTCTATTGGGTTTTCCGAGATTGATTGACTTATGAGGTCGTTAAATAATTCCCAATTAGGTTTTTTGGTGTTCCATTTGGGGGGAAAAGGTATTTGGGGAGATTGGTCAAGTAACTCTATGGATATCGGCCAGTGATCGCTACAATTATAATCGGTGAGAACTTTCCATTTTGTTTTAGGTGCCAGAGAGGAACTGGTTATTGACAAGTCGATAGATGAGAAGGAGTTATTTGCTACATTGTGTCGAGTGTGTTCTCCGGTGTTAAGGAGAATGATTTGTTCATTGTCGAGGAATTTTTCTACGATTTTTCCTCTAGCATCGGTGTAGTTTGATCCCCAGATTGGGTTGCGACTGTTGAAGTCGCCTAAGAATAAAAAAGGTTTTGGTAGTTGTCTGATTATGTTGTTTAGATCATTGAGTAATAAGTTTGAACTATCTGGTAAGTAAATATTGCAAATACAAAGTGGATTTTTGGTATGTAAAGAGATGGCTATTACTTCTAGATTTGATTGTATGGGGATTTCCGTGCTTTCAATGAGGGTGTTGACAAAGATGGCGACGCCACCACTTGCACGGAGATTTGTTTGACGGTTTTTGAAGTATCCATTGTATCCTCGTATTGTGAAGGAAGCGTTGGGTCTAAGATTTGTTTCTTGGAAACAGAAGGCAATGGGTTGGATGGAGAACTTTGCTCGGTGGATGTCTGTGTAGTGCTTTTGTAGACCATTTATGTTCCATTGAATAATATGATTCATAGATAATATATTTTTATAAGTTATGGAATGAGTGATGATTTGGTTGTTCGGCTATGTGTGTGTTATGTTGATTGAATTTGGCTTATGCAGGGGTTTCTTGAGGAGGTAGTGCTTGAAACAGAAGTTGTGCTAATTTTGAAAGGCGCATTTTGAGTTTTCGATCTTTTACTATCTCTCGAATTGAGTCTAATAAGTCCATTAGAGATTTTAAATCAGTATTTGCATTTTTGGTCAGCGTGTGAATGTTCATTGATTTGAGAGTAAAATTGTCTAAGATGTATCTAAATTGGAGGTAAGTAATGGGTGAGGAGTCATTGGTGGTGAAAAATTCTTCCACTGTTTTTAGGCCCTCTTCGTAGGCATTTTATTGTCTGTTTGACGAGTTTGATCGCGAACGTATTTTGGGTTTTTTTTTGGTATTTTCCTTGGTAGGAATGATCGAGGGGGTGTTTAAGTTGTTCGGTGAGGAGGGAGGTTTTGAGGATGACGATTCGGAGAAAGGTCTTTTATGGGTCTCGTTTAGAGGTGATTCCTGAAGAACATCCGGAGTGATATTTGATGATGAAGAGGGCTCTGGTTCATTTGACCAGTCCATAGTGATTTTTTCAAGAGGTTCTAATTCGGGTGTTGAGGGTGGGAGTATGTCTTCTATTTGTACTTCAGTGGTAATATCAAGAGTGTTAGTTGCATTGGAAACAGACGGATGATCACTTTTAAATTTATCTTCAGTGTTTTTATTACAGTTGGTTGTTGTGTGGCCAACCGACTTGCATAAAAAGCAAGTTATTTTGTCGTCAGTGAAAAATATTCTGAATTGATTATCGTTTATATTGATTAATAATGAGCTAGGAAGCTTAGGGACATCATCGTGATTTATATAAATTTGGCGGCGAAAACTCATTATATGTTCATAGCCTTCTACCTTGATTCCGGCTTTAAGGTGAGTAATTTGTGAGAATGGAATAATATTTGAATTTTTTAGGGCATCTACAATTGCTTGGTTTGGAATGGATGGGCATACGTTAGATATGATAAATCTTTTTGCTGGATTTATAAGTCTGCGTATTTGAATAACGTGGTCGTGAATATTAATATGACTTGTTGTTTGCATTAAGTTGTCCAAAATATGTTTATTTGACAAGAAAATACAAAAACGATTATTTGATATTCTGGAGACGAATTTTATGTTATTGGGTTGTACTATTTTTCCGATCGCTAAAATGTATTGTATTTGAGGTACACCGTCTATAGAATTAAAAACGATAGCGTGATCCCTGCTCGGAATTTTATCCATGGCAGCGGCATATGCGAAGTTTATATTATTATCTGTGTTATTGATTAATGTAGTACTGGAGGTATGTGCTAATAATGGCTGTGAATTGATCGAGTTATCGTAATTAGTGTGAGTCGCGATAACGGCTGTGGCGTGTGTGTTGTCGGCTTGTGGTGCGGGAGAGGAGGAGGGTGTAATGTTCTTATTGTCGGTACGTTGCGGCGAGTTGCTGGTGGTATTGCGCGTGGGGGGAGTACAGTGATTTGTAACCGCCGCGGCCGTAGTTGCGGATGATCGAGGGATCGAAGATGTTTTAGTTGTTTGATTGAGTGATGATGATTGGTTTGGTTTAGATGAAACGTTTGAGCTTTTGGATTTTGAGAATTTATTAGTTAAAGTGTTGGTGTTGGGCATTGTGCCCTTTGATTTATTCATTACTCGAATAGTACGGCGTGCAGGGGTTATAATATAATAATCAAATCATATTACCTGCTGGACGACGATAAGGTAGACGTGCTATCGGCAGCTATAAAAACGTTAGCGATATAACACACGTGTTTCACGGTCGGTGGTTAAACACGAACTGGAAACACCATTTGTGCAGGTAGATTTACCTGGCCTGAAACCATGCTGCTCATCAATCAATATATGATTAAGGCTACGTTTAATGCAATGATAAACGACAGATTCAAATACCTTGGCAATATGTGAGATTATTGATATTGGTCTGTAATTAGTGGCGTCCGTAGCATCACCAGATTTCAAAACAGGGGTTATAGAACAGATTTTTCAGATTTCAGGGAACGTGCATTCATCCAGAGACTTTCTAAACAAAAGGAACAACGGAATATAGACAGACAAACGACAGTTGAAAAGAAAAAGAGCCGGGATTGCATCCGGACCTGTGGAAGTTTTATTGCACAAGGTAGATAGTGTAGAAAGAATAACCTCTGGTGAGAAGTTGAGATCTGATGGGAGATCAAATGGCAGCCTACTAGGGCTGTGTGATTGGGATTGGTTTGGAGTAGAAGAACAGAAGACTGATTTAAAATAGTCAGAGAAAAGGTTAGCAGATTCAGAAGGGTTGTTTGACGAATGATCGCCAAAGTGTACTGAAATTGGAATTTCAGGATGCTGTTTAAGATCACGTACATATTTCCAGAAACTACGTGGAGAGTTGGACAATGCTCTTTCTGTTTTCTCAATATATGCGCGGTAGTTCGACTTTGAAAGATATTTACATTTTGCCGGCAGTTCAGAGAAAACATTATAGTCTAACGATAGACCTGATTTTTTAAAAGTAAGATGGGCTCGCCTTTTTTGAAAAATTAGTCTTTTAAGTTCAGGAGATACCCAGAGAGGAAATTTATGTTCATGAAATGATTTAAAAGGTATGAATTTATCAATGGCCTCCGATAGCTTACTATTAAAGAAAGAAGCGGCGTCATTGGTGCTACGGTTATGAAGTTCTGATATCCAGTCTGTACATGATAAATATTCATTTATAGGTTCATAGTCTACATTTTTAAAATCCCTAAACTTTCTAGGTTTATTGATACCCTGCGGACGTTCTAACATATAATTGATATCTAAAGGTGGGTGGTATGGATCAGAGATCACTAACGATAGACTAGATTTGTATACTAAAAGTTTAAAAACAGTTTAAAATATAATTTTTTTTTTTAATTTTTATGATTTTATTGAAGTGTTATGTTATAATTTTGTATTTCAATTTTAAAGACAATAAAGATAAAAAGTGTTATTTGATGTCAACCTATTTATTTATCAATCTTCTCGATCAATAATTTTCGGTCGTAGATACATGAAATTCACCTAATCCGGTATACAGTTACGTGTTATTATTTAACACAACCCTACAATGCAATAACTCGTAACTGATGAAAAATGTCTGTGAATTTCACGTATCTACATAATAATTTACTAAAACTTATTTTCATAAAAAAAATTATAATTTATCGTTCTCTCATAAGATAACTAAAACAAAAAAATTTCAAACACATTAATAAACTGAGTATTATTCAATTTAAATAGTTTTAATCGTCTCCTGAAAAATTGTAAAAATGTAGATACGGGCTATTGCGGTTTACCTAACGAATTATAGTGGTGACTGCTTAGACGAAACGGCACACGATAAAGGTTATTACTGGGAAAATCCTAAATCGAGGAAACCCATCAGCGTTGGTTATCTTAATTCTATTTTTATTCAATGACAAAGCGCAGAGCCGCAGACCAGCGGAGCGCATACAACTGGTATGTTACTGCGTAGTGCGTTGGGACGCCGGGTCATAGTCCATAATATATTATACCTATATGGCTATATAATTATTGGTATAATAGACAATCGCAGATTCGGTACTCAAACAATAATTATATAATATATAGCTATAATGGCCATTTCGGTCGAGTTGATTTTTTTGATCAATACGTCATGAAATATATATTTTATAGAGTACAAAATAATAATGACAATAATTGATGAAAGCGATATAATCCTTTTCATAACGGAGGAGGGGCTAATTTCCCCTATTGTTATACCCCCCCCCCCCCCGCCACCCGGCTAAAGTAAACATTTATATACCTATGTACTGGTTCATACAATTTCGTTTCAACTTTCAAGTGTAACATTTTGAAATGGAAACGTTCATAGAGTCAGTGTTTGGAAAGAACCTCGTTTAAATATTTAATGAATTCAAACCATTTTTAAGACGTTCAAATTTATTTACTATTTAATAAATAATGAATAATGATTAATCATTTAAAAATCATACTATTATAAGTTATAACTATTAGTTATATAGATAATGTTATATATTACAATACAATTTGTATATTATATTTATTTGATTACGAATTACAAAAATAAAATAGGTACGTAAAATTCCAGTGGGCCATGGATCGATCTAATAATTATAATTTATTATTAATTGTTTTTAGTTTTTTTTTTTTTACAATAAACTGCCATATCTATTATATGTATAATGGTGTACCTATATATACGTAATATGACACACCACACAAAACCAATCACTTGCAGCTTATGCTTTCCAATACCTATTTGTATTCCTAATATTGTTAGCTTTGATTGTGTTTGTTATTGTGCACTTTTTTCATTTGGTTAGGAGTGTTATTAGTGTCCATCGTATGATCAAATTCGTCGTCAAATTTAATTTTTAACCAATTAACCCATATAATAATGAGTATATATTATATATAATTTAGTACAATAAATATATATCATATAGTTTATATTATATTATATTTGAAATTCTATAAATAATTCTATAAATTATATAAATAATTAGATTTGAACAACATAATGATAATTTGTTCAGAATATTATTGTATTATTTTCTTTATGATATCTTATTGTTAACACATTCAAAATATTTTTAAAACAATACATATCTTATACTAGGATATTATTATATTCGAAATCTTATTTTATCATTACATTTTTAATAACATAATAATAATATATTCAGAATATTATTTAATTATTTTGTTTATGAAGTCATATAATTATTATATCCAGATTATTATTTTATAAAACTACTATTTGATGTTGTATTATTATTTTTCTCATAATGCAACATTAATGATGAAGATATATTGTTAATAAGATATTAACATTAGGAAAATGCTATCTGGGATACAACAAAAAATTGTTTTATTTGTCCATTTACAAAGTGCGTTGACAATTGCTTCTCTATTCTCTAATAGGTTTGCTCAGTAGGTACCTAGTCATCATTTTAGTTAAAATTTGTTAATATTTGGAGAAAAATATATAGGTACAGGTAATGTTGGTTAAATAAATTGTTTATGAAAATGGAAATTAATTTTCTTGTTTTGGTAAAAATGGACATTATTGAAGGTGTCAGCAACTACAAGTCCAAACTTAAATTTTTGATTTGAGTACCTACCTAGTACCTACTCATGATTTATTATCAATATTATATTATCACTTACCTCAATATCCACAGGAGATTCTTCATGACCGCCATGGTTGCCTATAACAAATTTCACTCCATCTTTACTATGGAGACGACCCTTGCAACTTATGTCCCTCCTGCGACATCTAAAATATTGTGTTACTTGATCAGCACCCATTTTGTCAAAAATATACTGAAATCCTTCGTGGCATTCAACCGCCTTCGATCTTATAGTATCCACATTCCACATCCATGTTTTAATAAATTGAAAGTAGTAAATACAAACGTAAGGAATGCGAGAAAAATATAGAAAACAATGAAATAGACAAGGTACGATCACGTTCACCATGAAAATTCAAATGAATTATTCGAAGTCTCTGGGAAAAAAACGTTAGGTTAGTATATAGTACTAATATTCACTAATATCTATTTATAACAT